>JBAMAV010001727.1:0-36346 GCA_037043315.1 Amiota communis
GCCCGTTGACGTAACCGTTTCTGGGCCGGCAATGGAACCGTTTTCGGCTCGCTAGTGAAACCGTTTTCGGCCCGTCAATTAAACCGTTTTCGGGCCGCAAGTCATGTCATTTAATGAAAAGAACTATCTACAATGAGCACAACTTATTTATAATAATAATTTCTAACTATTTCAACATGGTAGACAATAATAATAATATAAATATTTACAATTCTGAAAAAAGAAATATAAGAACGTGTTATCCTTTTAACAAATAAAAAATACTACTCCTTGCTCCGTTTGCCGGTGATTTTTTCAGTTCCCGTCATCCTATCTTGAAGATGAAAGAATTAGAAAATATAAAACTTCACTTTTTGCAATTTTTTTTTGTTTACTCACCCTGTTAAATTTTGCCACTTGGAATCAATTCGATTGGATGAGGAGAAAGATGTGTTATTCACTAAATGATGAACAGAAGAAAGAAAAAAACATTAAATAAATGCACCACACACTTCACTTAATTTTTGTATGAACTTACCTTGTTTTATACCACCACTGGATGATCACTTGTTCGTACTGAGAAGAAGGATGAAAGAATTAGAAAATATGAAACTTCACTTGATATTTTAATTTGTTATTTACTCAGTCTGCGAATTTTTGCCACTTGAAATCAATTCGATTGGATGAGGAGAAGGATGTGTTATTCACTAAATGATGAACATGAAAACGAAAAAAATAAACATTAAATAAATGCACCACACACTTCACTTTGTTTTCTTTTCTACTTACTTTGTTTTATTACGCCAACAACAAATAATTTTTGTTTTCACTTCTTTTTCTGCGCACGCGACTGCTGCACTAAATGTATACACAATAAAGAAGAATAGCGCGAACGACAGCAAAACAAATACCGAAAATTGTGTGGTTACCTCTTTTACTTATTATTGCTATTTATCTATGTATCCGTTTCATGTCCGAAATATTTCCGCGAACGTGAACGTTTCTGAGTATGAAACGGATATTGTTGCGGCGCTGACTTTTTGTTGTTGTCTTGTCGTCTCTTTTGCCTATTTTTCTCATACATCCGTTTTGTACGGACGAAACACTCATTTCTGAGCCCGTTTCAGATAGTTTCGTCAGGAAGTCCGCACGACAACTTGCTTGGTCAACTGGGTACATACATTATCAAAGTATAAAAACGAAAACAATAAAGAAAAACAGTAAGTTTTCACTATATTTTCACTGTGCGTTGGACAATTGGTTATGGATTAAGTATATGTATTGATGAAGTTTTTGTTTGTGTATCGGTTTATTTCTTCTTTTAGGCGCGTAAATCAAAATTCAAAAAAAATTCTTACGTTCTATTATTTACTGTATTACTGTATTACTGTAGAATCGGGACCTTCGTTCCGCCCATGTGTCCGACGACACCTCTCTGACTTATTTTTAAACATGATATGTATTATAAAATAGAAATACAAAATACACACAAAGAAATCGGGACAGATAATATCGACACACTACCGTGTGTGTTTTTGCGTGAAAACGTTTTTCATGAACCATTACACTGTGTTACAAAAAAAAAAAAAATGAAGAAACTTCTTATCAGACCTAGTGGAGGTTATAGGTTATAAAAAGCCAAAAAGAATGGTATGTATTAAATCTCTGATACACCCTCAAAATCTTGTTTTAGAGCCCAAAAACCGTTTTTAGGTAGGTTCCTTACATACTACCTTATAACTTGGCCATTTTTTTTCGGATTAAAAATTCTTTTTTTGTATTTAGAAGCTGAAACGTAGCCCTTTATAACCATGTATCAAGTTTGTTATCATTCAAATTCATGAAGATACAGACCAAAAACTTTCCCGATAAAAATGGCCAAGTTATAAGGTAATATGTACGGAACCTACCTAAAAACGGTTTTTGGGCTCTAAAACAAGATTTTGAGGGTGTATCAGAGATTTAATACATACCATTCTGTTTGGCTTTTTATAACCTATAACCTCCACTAGGTCTGATAAGAAGTTTTTTTTCGCTGTTACACAGTGTTATTATTACAGGAAAGTCGAGAGTCCAGATTTTTTCGATTTAGTCATATATGTACATCTTTATATATATAATTCGAGTGCACAAAATTTTGTGACTGTTTTTTTTTTTAAATAAACGCAAACAGAGATTATTTGCTTCAAAATGATGAAACCGATTATGAAAAGAAAATGTTAATTGGCTGTCAGGTGTAATTTAATTATTTAAATTTTTTACATTTGACACAGGGTAATGATCGTATTAAAATGATATGTAAGGCTTGCATGTCAATTGCTTTTACTTAAATACTTATTAAGTATTTATTAAAATATAACACAATTATTTAAATAAAAATAAAAGAAAAATGAACTGTCTTTACGAAGTTTGTGAACGACGCGTTCACTGAAAATTCCTATACACACACTCACACATACGCCTGAACTTATGTCTGCTTCTCTTTTCCAAACAGCCCCCACCCAACCCGACCATACACATACTCACATACAGTGCTGGCCTTAACCACCCAGGCGCCCCGGACGAGTCAATAAGTTGGCGCCCTGATTAATGTATAATTATATATTAAAATAATAAAGGAAGTTAATTGGGTAGCACATTATTATACTCTTCACGGGAGTGAATAGTATTATAAGTTTGTCATGAAGTTTCTAACACACATCGGAGACCACATAAAGTATATATATTTGTGATCAGCTCGATGAGATTGATTTAGTCATGTCCGTCTATCCATCTGTCTTTCTGTATGTATGCAAACTAGTCCTTCAGTTTTTGAGCATATAGGTTTCTTTTTACCAAACGCAGCACACTTGTCGGAATTAGCCGAAACGGACCACTAGGGGGGGTACCTCCCATACAAATCCCCCTTCAAATTATTGTTCTTATGAAATAAAGTTTTTTGTTTTTTAACATATCGAACTGAAATTTGGAAACTATAAGTTTCTGATCCATAACCACCCACCATGTAAGTTTTATGATCGTAGGGTTACCAGATGGGGTACCTCCCATACAAACCCAAATTAAATAGCAAACTTATAAAGAATACTAATAAAGGAAGTTTGGATGCAACACAGAGGGGCGTGATGAGTATTACATCTTTGGCATAGCCAATGATAGCCTTCTTTCTGGTTTTTATTTAAAACTTTATTTTTCTAGCTTTCTTGTCAGCAAATTCTCTAATAAGACAAGCAAAATCTAGATTTTCCTCATATTGATTTACAATGGACAGTGAGGCCAAACTGGTCAATCTGTTTTGAGACATTGTAGACCGCAAGTAGGTTTTTATTAATTTCAGTTTGTAAAAACTGCTTTCACCACTTGCAACAGTCACTGGTATTGTTAAAAGAATACACAACGATATCCAGGTGTTGGGATATAATTCTTGAAGGTTATGCTTCTTAATAAAGTTTAAGGCTTTAATAGGCGTTGCTTGACTGTCTTCAAGATAATTTTGCAGGCCTTAAATTTCATCGCACTACATTTTGCCATCGATATCTGATTTAAAGTTGACAGTTAACTTTTCTTGTAATTTAAAAAAATGTTTTATTGATTGTTCTTTGTTTGATATTTTTTTAAGATCAAGATCCGACGCTAATTCAATTGCTGTTACAATAGCTCGCTCGAAACTTGTTTGTCTATATGTTTCCCAATAAGTAGCAATATTTATTTAAGATTTCGATAAACTCGACAATGTTGATTGCAGGTGACTGACTTGCTTTGCTCACAACATTAATTTGAAAAAGAACATCATACCACGTCACGAAAGAAACAATGAAGCTGAAGTCTTTTATTTGTTCTCCTAGAGTTGTCGCCTTGTGTGACGTTGCAGCATCGCTTTGTTTGGTAACATCGGCCAAGGAAACAAAAGCATCGTGCATTTCACATAATTGAAAGCGAACCGCTTTGACGCTTTCAATTCGAACTTCCCAGCGTGTGTCACTTACGCTTTTCAGGGTGTATAGTTTTCAAATGGTTGGTCAAAATTTTCCATCTATTTACCGAGTCCAGAAAATAAATTTAACATTTTTTGTAACATTCCGAATAGGGTCACAGACTAGACTGATGATTTTGCCGCATCACATAGTACCAAACTATAACTATGGCATCTACTTGGTACGAAAAGAGCTATCGGATTTAAGTTATTAATTCTTTTCTGAACGCCTTTATTCCTGCCCTTCATGTTCACGCCATTGTCATAACCCTTTCCTCTGCAGTCATCAATGTTAAGGCCTATATCACTCAATGTTTTTAAAATGATTTCTGGGACCAGCACCGGTTGTATCATCCATTTCCAAGAATGAAATAAAATATTCTTTTACACTTACGCCTTCCTCCGTAATGTCAGCGCATCTAAAAGTTATTGAAACTTGCTCTTTATGGTTTATATCGGGAGTTCAATCAGCTATGATTGCATAATACTTTTTATGCGGGATACTATTGTTGACGCCACTTTTGATGCCTTAGTTCTATTAATTCATTTTGTATATTGCCGCAATAATGATCAGCTAGTTCACCATTCACTGCCGATCTGACATGTTCTTCCAGTACGGGATCAAACTTTGCCAATAACTGTACAAGGCCTAAGAATTTTCCATTATTTGGATTAAATAATTTTTCTGATGACCCTCTGAATGCCATGTTATTTTCAGCCAAATACAAAGTTATGTGCATTAATCTTTGAAGCACATTGTTCCATCGTAAACTTTCTTTAGATATTAGCTTTTGTTCTTCCCTGTCAATAGTTAATCCAGCCTTAAACCTAATTTCAACTTCAGTTCATTGGGTAAATGCCTTTTTGTGTGCAGTACTATTTATAGTTTATATAGTTTTCTTGCGTAATGTGTTGAAGAAAAATGACGCCTATTTTTATCTTTTGGAAAATTACTTAGATAAATTTGTGGGGGCACACATAGTATAATGTGTGTAATGTATGTCTCTTGCAGTAAGTACTTTTGGCCACGTAGCTATATCAGAAACATTGTATTATTTTATTTCACCTATGTTGATACTTTCATCAACCACTGAAGTTATATTTTGCCTTTGATTTGGAGAAATCTCAGAGGCTTCATGCAAATACTTAATGGGTTGTTCAATTTGATCACCTTGAATAGATGACTGTAAGTTTTGTTTGTCTAAATGTTCAGAATCTAAAGAAATATTGGCTGATACGTGGACATCTGATTCAATATCTGAAGTACTCGCATTATAATTTCCTTTAAAGTATTTACTGATATTCATATGTTGTTTTAGTTTTTTCAAAAACTTTTTCTTTTTCAGTTTTTCTTTTCCGATTTTCTGAACCAGAAAGCTTTTTTTTAATTATTTCTTTCTTTTCTGCCATGATTTAATAATATCAAAAATTATTGCGTAGTTATATATAATAAAATCAAATCAAATAAAGACAGTGTATGTTGCATTTTACACTTAAATCGTTTAACTACGACTACACTCCTAAGTCCAACTCACTATCTTATATATGTTTAGTTTTGAAAACGGCACTTCCCAATCCTACCCGCAGCTGCATTGGCACACTGTGCCACTAAACCTTTGTGTGTGTGCATTTGCACACGGAACCACTAAACCTTCGTTTGTGTATGCAATTGCATACGATACCACTATTAACGGCCGCTTTGAACAAAACATCACCCAATACCAAAATCCTTTTCAAGCAAAGCGCACTTCTGCGCCCTTCAGTATCGACATCGACTACGTGTCAATCTCGGTTCATTGCGACACTCTCTCAGGTGTGTCACAGAAATCGAGAGAAATTGAAATTGAATTTATTTCAAAGTCTAAAAATATGCAATTAAAATTTTCATAATTTTAGTATACAAGTAGTTATTTACTGAATAGTTAAAGTATCCTTCAGCATTCGTTTCAGACTGAACTATTTCACAAGCAGGTATTTTTTATTGTTTTAGTAGGTCGTTAAGAGATGGCGCTTTCAAATGTGTTTATCGTAATTTGTTCAAAAGAATGTTGTGGTGCGGCAACAAAGAAGATATTGTAAGGGTTCGTTCGATATGCGTCGGAGCATGCGGCGCCTTTGAACGAACGCCCGGGTCGTCCCACCCTAAAGCCGCCACTGGGTATCTCTCTTGGTATTCCTAGGATCATGAAATTTACATGGTTGATGGATATGAAACAGAAATTTATAGTGTCCAAATTTCAGTTCAATAAGTCAAAAAACAAAAAAAAATTTCTAATAAGAACAGTAATTTAAATGGGGTTTTGTATGGGAGGTAAGCCCCTAGTAGTTCAAATCGGCTGAATCCGACAAATGTGTAGCGTATGGTAAGCCTATGTGCAAAGTTTCAGCTCTCTAGCTCAAAAACTGAGGGACTAGTTTGCATACATACAGACGGACATGGCTAAATCAACTCATCTCATCGAGCTGATCACAAAAATATGTACTTTATGTGGTCTGCGATGTCTTCTTTGTGTGTCACAAACTTCATGACAAACTTATGATACTATTCACTCCCGTGAATACATTACAAAAGTAAAAACTAAAGTGCTGAGATGAGCTCTGCTCATCAAAATAGCCAAAATGCACAAAGTCATCGAGGATCGCATATTTCTCGTTCATCTCAACTGAACATAAAAATAATAAAGATTCCCTTCTAAGTGCAAACTCGCCTAAGCGTAGACCAAGATCTTGCTCTCCCGCTCTGTGATTAAGTAACAGACATTCACTACCGTGGAGTGCTCAGTGCCCTTCCCCGCAAACTCCTTTTGATACAACTCCAGAAAAAACTGCATCAACAACTGCAATAAACACTAAACAAGGAACATCTAACACAACAACATCTAATAGAGCATCAACAACAATGTACACAGTAACTGCATCGATCACGTCATCGCATGCAGTTACTGCAACAACAACAAGCACCACTACATGCAGTCGCAACAACAACAGTTCGTCCAATCAGGCATCGATCATGTCATCTGTCACATCAGTGACAGTTACGCCCACAACAGAAACACTTAAGCAAGTACAAAGTTCTACTAGTTTTACTCTTATGAGATCAGAGAAACTAAAGCCGTCTTCTCTGGTTTAGATGAATTGCATAATGATGAGATTAAAACTATGCTAATTTCTCATGGTTTAAAATATACTGAAGTCAAAACTATTGTAAAGACAACAAAAGCTCTTATACATATGTAGTGCACTTGGCAAATAAATCAACTACTGTTCAAAAACTGCGGAAAGATCATCCATACAACAATCACACCAAAGTTCGTTGGGAATACAAGACTAAATAACCTAGCAAACATACACTGTTACAACTGTCAATTTTTGGACACGGGTCAAACAGTTGTAATGTCGCCACTTCGTGTGCATTCTGCGCCGGCCGCCATAAGACGTCATCATGCCCAGACACAGCAATACTTCGTTGTGCCAACTGCAGAGGTGCTCACCCATCTACCGAAGCAGCCTGCCCTTGCCGGCCTGCGTATATTTTATTAATTCAAAAGAGGTCGCCAAACTCCAAACTAAACTTAAACCACAACAACCCAGCTCAACGCAACGGTAGCCACCAGCACAACATTACTCACAATAGCGCTGCTCTTAAAACTACTACAAATACTCAAGTTACGCCGAGTATGAATGTAACTAACGGCAACAAAAGTATTAATACCCTTATGCGCCTGCTGTAAGCTACAGGAACACTCTCATCGGCTCTCAGGAAAGAGCACCACCCACCTACAAGACGAATTCAAGTAAGTCTGATAAATTGAACGCTGATCTTTTTAGGTTTGAAGAAATAAGCACTTACGTCAGAGCTTATGGACAATCTCCAAAGATGGCATGGAATGCACGTGCCGTCCATTGCAAAAGACGTGAACTTGCAAACTTAATAATTCATAACAAAATTCATGTCTGTCTGTTAAGCGGAATCTGGTCAACGCAATAGGATTGGTTTATAATCTCTAATTATACCATCTATCGAAATGACCGTACTTCTAATAGGGGAGTTGGCGTTGCTATAGCAATAAGTCAAGAACTGAAGCATAGGGAAGTTCCAATTTTAAATACACACTTAATTGAAAATATTGGAGTAGAAGTTAATATAGACTCGCAAAATATAATTAAACTGTTTTCCGTTTACTTTCCTGGGTCATCGGCAAAATATTTAAATAGATCATGCACACTGTCGAATGGCAAAAATTACCAAAAAAGATGTTTCAAGACCAATTTACTTAAATTTTCATGCATTAGTGGTCACTATATATTCGGTGGTGAATTGAACTGCAGAAATAGATTGTGGAATTGCGGTAAGGCTAACTGTTGGGGGAATATCCTTTATGAATTGTCCTACATTGATAAATTTTCAATTCTGTACCCAAAAGATCCAACCCATATGCCAGCAAGCTACAAAGCAAAAACCTCAACACAAGACCTTTTCACTACAAACTCTCCTAACTTGATAACTAAACCGATAGCCTGTATTGACCTTGCATCAGATCATCTTCCCGTAATTGATAAGGTAGCTTCTAAGCCAATTATTGTTGAAAACACCTTTCTTTTGTACTCGAAAGCTAATTGGAAAATTTTTTAAGCAAATCTTGAACTGCAATTTTACTGACATTCAGTTTCACCACACTATACTTCACACCATTGAGTTGATTGATAAAATGGTTGACTCACAACTGAAGTAGCCTCTGCACTCGAAATTTCAGAGCCTAGGAAGCCTTTTAAAAAAATTTGCAATAAATTGTCTAATAATATTACTGAACTTATTAAAAAGAGAAACGTAGTGAGAAGACACTGGTTTAGAACAAGGCAACCTATCTGTAAGGCCCAACTAAATTATCTGAATTATCAAATTAAACAACAAATATCAGTACATAATAACATCACTTGGAACAATAAGGTTATGAATCTAGGCACTCCAAAAGTTTTTGGAAAATAACAAAATTTACCAAAAACAATAACCAATTTGTACCAAGTTTCGTAGACAATGACAGATTGTTCGTTACTTGGCAAGAAAAAGCTAACATACTTGGAGATATATTCCAAGAAAAACACAAATTAACTGAGTCACTTTCAGACAGCGTAACAATGCGCACTATTGGGGTTTCTGTGAGTGACCTCAACAATCATCACTTGTTTTATGCACCATCTGTATCATCTGATGATGTTGAGAATGTAATTAACTCACTGAAGACGAAGAAATCTCCAGGTTTGGACAATATTCCTAATATCTGTATAAAAAACTTACCACTTAGCGTTCTCCGTTTTCTTGCTTCCATCTTTAAATATTGTCTTCAGATTGGTTACTTCCCAAAATCATGGAAAACTGCTAAAATCAAAGCCATTCCAAAACCAGGGAAACCACTTGACTCCACTGAAAACTACCGTCCTATCAGTTTATTATGCTGCTTCTCGAAATTATTCGAAACCAGAAAGAAGGCTATCGTATCATTGACTATGACAAAGATGTAATACTCTTCACGCTCCTCCGGATTGTATCCAATCTTTCTTTCTTAGCATCACTATATTCTCTCTGTTACAGTTTGAGTATCAACAAAGAACACAGTTTGAGTGGCATTGTATTTTTATTGTACTTATACTCTTTATATACAGTGAGTTTGTATGGGAGGTACCCCTGCTGGTAATCCTAGGACCATTTACATGGTTAATGCATATAGATCAGAAACTTATAGTCTCCAAATTTCAGTTCAATACGTCAAAAAACAAAAAACTTTTTCTAATAAGAACTTTAATGTAAAGGGTGGTTTATATGGGAGGTACTCCCCCTAGTGGTCCGATTCGGCTGATTCCGACAAATGAACTGCGTATGGTAAAAAGAAACCTATGTGCTGAGGGGCTAGTTTTGATACAGACGGACAGACGGGTATGGCTAAATCAACTCGTCTCAGCGAGCTGATCACAAATATATATACTTTATGTGGTCTACGATGTTTCCTTCTGTGTGTTACAAACTTCATGACAAACTTATAATACTATTCACTCCCGTGAAGAGTATAAAAATCGTACGGCAGAAGCTTAACTTGCATCTAGAAGTACATTCTATTATACAAACAACTCAATTTGGTTTCAGGTACCATATGTGGTGCATTGATCCTCTTCTTAAGCTTAAATATTTTATTAAGCAGAATATGCAATGTAAGAAGTCAATTTGGTTACTTTAGTTATACAAGAAGCCTTTGAGACTGTATGGCATAACGGCCTAATACACAAATTGATTATTATAAACACGCCTGTTTATCTTACAAAAATTGAGCAAAGTTTTCTTACCCATCGACAGTTTTTGTCGAGTAAAGTGAAATTCAATCGGACACTAAGAATATTACTGCTGGGGTACCAGGGATCAGTCTTGGGTCCGGTTTTGTATAATGTATACACCTATGATGTACCTATTCTTGAAAACTGCACTGTTTCTACTTTAGCAGACGACACTGCACTTTACTGTACGGGTAACATGTATGTGGGTATACACAATAACCTACAAAATTCTTTAACTATCTTGGACACTTATTACAAAAAATGGAAAATTTTGTTAAATATTTGCAAGACCAGCGCGATCTTCTTGACAAGAAGGAGGAAAAGTATACACTTACCCAATGCTAATCTAAATATTAATAATACTGGCATTCATTGGACTAATAGCGTACGATATCTAGGATTACACTTAGACAAAAAACTTACATTTAATGTACTCATTGGTAAATAAATAAATAAATAAATAAAGCTATTTATGTACTTTATCCGCTCATAAACAGGAAATCACAACTTTCACTGGACAGCAAACTTATAATATTCAAATCGATATTCAGTCCAATTTTAGTATATGGGTCTCAGGTTTGGGGTGATTGTGCTTCCACGCAAGTAAATAGACTTCAAATAGTACAGAATAAATTGCTTTAAATGTTACTCAATTTACCATTCTATTTTTCCACTACCCGATTACATGAAAAAACAGTTCAAGAAAAAATAGTTCAATAAACTTAAATTTTAATGATCGCAACTTACCTATGTAATAAAATGTATTGTATAAGATTGGTTGTAAATTGGTTCTTAATTCTCTAATTGATGCAATTAGATTATATAAGTTCCAAAACCTTAGTAGTTAAGTTAAGTTAGTGTGAAGTTTTAGCATAACTTACTAGTTTTAAGGTTTTTTCCCCTTTTTCCTTAATTAAATCAAGTAAATCATTAAAGTATGTTAATATGTAGTACTGTCACTGTTGTCTCTAAAACCCCTCCCTTGTCTCTTCCTGAAGACCATTATCCCCCTCCTTAGAAATTTCACTCTGTCTTACATACCATACTACTGTTCAGACTACACCTCTTCCTCACCGGCGTCTTTGTTTCCGCAAAGCGAATTTTGAGTCACTTAATTATCTGCTTGCACATATTGACTGGTCCTTTCTTTACAGTTGTACCGATATGTCCGTGGCCACTAAATTCTTTTATGACACATTGTATTTTGCCTTTGTTAAATGTATTCCTCTAATGAATGCACCAAAAGGACCGTACAAACCACCTTGGTTTACGCGTGAGCTCTCCATTTTAAAAAACTTAAAGTCTAGACTCTATAAAAAATTCAAAATCTCTGGGTCTTCCTGTGATTTTTATAGGTTTTGTGTGGCACGTTATATGTTTCTCTCTCTTAATTCCCGTTGCTACAACACTTATCTTATCCGTTGCAGGTTGCAATTTTCAAGTTATCCCAAACGGTTTTATAATTTTATGAGATATCTGACTTATTCGGAAAGTTTTTCCAAACGACCTTTTCTTCAGCAACATTTTCTGGTACTTCCTACACTTATTATGTTAACACAATTAACAATTTCAGAACCCCTGAACTTGATGAGGTAAATATTCTTCATAATCTAAGATCCCTGAAATTTTCTTATTCTCCTGGTCCAGATAATGTCCGTAGTTTTGTGCTTATACGGTGTGCAAACTCCCTGTATAGGCCGTTATTTAAGCTTTTTAGCTTATCACTACAGGTATCTTCATTTCCGCCTATTTGGAAGGAATCGTTCATTATTCCCCTTCATAAAAAAGGAAATAAATCTGATATCTCAAATTATAGGGGCATATCTAAACTGTCCGCTATCCCAAAATTGTTTGAAAAGGTTGTCATAACGAATTTGCAACATTTCTGTAAAGCAGTTATTTCTCCATCACACCATGGATTTGTAAAATGCAGGTCCGCAACCACTAACCTCCTTCAGTTTACTTCATTTGTTAATCAAGGTTTCGTCAATAGGTCACAAACTGATGTTATTTACACAGATTTTACTTAAGCCTTTGACTCAGTTAATCATGACCTTCTTTTGTATAAAGTAAATATTATGGGCTTTCCATATAATTTCTTAGCTGGATTACATCCTACTTAAAAAATCGTTCTCAAAAAGGGTTTTTTTATGTTTTCTCTTTCAGATATTGTCCTCGTAACTTCTGGAGTTCCTCAAGGTAGTCATCTAGGACCTCTTTTTTTCAATTTGTTTAATGATCTGTCTCTCTCCATCTCACACTCTCGTGTGCTCATGTACGCTGATGATGTAAAATTGTGCCTTTCAGTTAATGATGGCGCCTCTCATCTTAAACTTCAAGAGGATATTGATTCTTTACGTACTTGGTGCTTATTAACATTAAGACATATTGTAAACAATAATTTGTTAAAAAATGAATTAATAAAATGCATGCCATCAATACCAAAACGGTATTTTTTAAATTGCACCCGTGCAAAGCAGGGCGGTTTGCTAGTTTAAAGAATAAACGTACAATAAAATTGCCACTCAAACTGATGTGATGCTAAGAAAGGAAGGTTGGATGTAATCCGGAGGAGCGTGAAGAGTATTACATTTTTGGCATAGCCAATGATAGCCTTCTTTCTGGTTATTCTTTAATGTAACTTATACAAATATACGTTTGCAGGAATGCAAGCTTAGACGTGTTTATATTTGTTATCTGCGGGGCAGTTAAACAAAACAACAAACATACTGCAACGTTTTTCAATGAAGACGTATTAAAAACTAGTGAAAAACGACAGACATTTAAAACCGTGTTTTAGATTTTAAAATACTTTGTTCATTGTTTAAGATTTTAAATAGTGTCTAGAATCAAGTGCATCTACAAAAAAATATGCTCGCGAAATCAAAAGATCATGCTGCAACGCACGATGAAAATCGTCTTAAAATGTGTTTATTTTGCTTACAAAAGAAAAATAGAATGCTTAAAATTTCGGGAGTATTAAAAGAAAACATTTAAAGAATTGTCAACTACGATGAGTGTGATGAATTTCTTCCTAGTGTAGTTTGTGATGGTTGTCGAATTGTGGTTTACCGTGAAATTAAAAAAGAACCAAATTTTCGTATCATGAAATTACCAGATTATTCAAATTTTAAAGCAAGGGATCCTAACACAAGATCAAAAACTGATAAAAAATGTGAGTGTGGTTTGTGCAATTTAGGTAGAAAACCGGGCAACCAAAATTTTGCGGATGACGTTTTAAATATACTTTTTGACAAAATGTGTTTATGGTCAGTCATTTGCAGGAAATTTATGTAAAACCTTATTAGATAAGACAGATTTATTGCGTCAGAACCTTCTAAAATATGTAAAGTATTTTGACGATTTTAAAACCGTTGTGAATTCGTGTTTCTCTTTGACTCGCGCTACAAAATACAAAGAATGTATTGCTCAATTTAAAAGTAGTTATTGTGATTTAGGAATTTCCGTAACCCCAAAAGTCCATGCTGTTTTATTTCATGTTTCTCAGTTCTATAAAAACGTAGGTAAGGGATTGGGATTCTATAGTGAGCAAGCTGTAGAATCCTTACATTCTGATTTTAATACAACTTGGCCCAAATATAAAGTATCCGACAAGCATTCAGAATATCCATCAAAATTGCTTAAAGCTGTTTGTTTGGGGTACAGCAAGCGTTTTTGCTGTCCACTTTTAAATTATCAAACCGAAATAAAATAAAAGGATTTATTTATAAAACGCCGATGTGCGTTCTGCTTGACAATTTATTCACAACTAACTTTTGAAAAACATACAAAGCTTTCTTGAACATAAAAAGAAATAGGCAAAATTGACACAATGCAATATGATCCGTTACTTTACTTTACTTTAATCTTCATATCTTGATATACTCCACTCCACATCATCTTGATTAAGAGCGAATTTAAGAGAGGCTGCTCTCAACATCCTCCCCCCGTTGAATGACTACGGCTTTCAACATCTTCTATCGGTAAGAGGCATAACTTAGCTATGGCTCGCTTGATGATTCCCGTGCTGGTACGAATGTTTGCCACACGAGCGACACCATCATTGCCTTTGACAGTTTCAACCACTCGACCAATTTGCCATTTCATCGATGGTAAGTTGTCATCTTTAAGTAGGACCAGAGAACCATCGGGGATGTTTGCTGTTTTTAGACGCCACTTAGCTCGCTCTTGGAGCAAAGTGAGATATGCTGTGCTCCAAGTCTTCCAGAATGACTGTTGTATTTGGCACACGACTTGCCAATGCCTTAAACGTTTTGGGTTTAAGTTAACTAGATCCGGCTCAGCTACTCCTGTCAGCATTCCACCAGTCAAGAAGTGTCCTGGAGTCAGAACTTGCAGATCGTCAGGCCTTTCTGTGAGTTGATAAAGAGGTCGAGAATTTATTATAATTGCAATTTGATAAACAAGAGTTCTAAATTCTTCAAAATTGAGCACCGAACAAGAAATCGAACGACGAAGATGATGCTTTGCTAATTTAATCGAAGCCTCCCAGAGGCCACCGAAATGTGGTGATCTCGGAGGAATAAAACGCCAATTTATTCCTTCATTAAGACAATGTCTGTGTACCTCCTTCTGATGTTCTTCATTAAACATTAACTCATGAAGTCTTTTCAGCTCATTCCTGGCACCTACGAAATTTGTTGCGTTGTCCGACCAAATAGTTCGTGGTCGGCCACGCAAGCTTACGAAACGTTTCAATGCAGCCAAAAATGAAGGAGTTGCCAAGTCTTTCACCAGTTCCAAATGTACAGCTTTCGTGACAAAACAAATGAAAAGGCAAATGTAACATTTAATTGGCTGCCTGTTCCGCACCTCTGACTTGTAAACGTATGGTCCGCAAAAATCCACGCCTGTTGTATAAAACGGAGGCTGAGGCCTTACTCGCTCTGAAGGTAAATTGCCCATGATATGCTGCATCAACGATGGTCTTGCACGAAAACATCGAATACACTTGTTTACAACTTTAGCTACAGCTTTTAATCCGCCGAGGGGCCAAAACCTCATACGAATGCTTGCCAACAAGGCCTGAGGTCCAGCGTGCAGTAGTCTTTGGTGGTAGTCAACTATGATGCTGTTTGTCACTGGATGATCTGCCGGTAGTATAATTGGATGCCTTTCGCTGAAGCTCAAATTTGCATTCCGTAATCGACCACCAACACGCATTATACCAGCTTTATCCATAAAAGGGTTCAGGGATGAGCATCTACTGGAACGACCGATCGTCCCATTAGCTTCCAACTCGATGTAGTCCTGATGCATGGTTGCCCTTTGTACCATCCGAATTAGTACACATGTTCCAGCTTCTATCTCCTCCACACTAAGCTTGGGGGATGACCAATGAAGCGACTTTGCATTCATAAAGCGATGTACATAAGCGTACACCCTTTGCGTTGAACGAAACAAATTAACGAATTTGCAATCAATTGAGTAATCTGTGTTGCTTGTCACTACACTCAGCACGTTACGTTTCCTCTCAATAGTGTTAGGAGACAATTTAATTGACTTTGGCCATCTAAGCTCATCCTCTTGCAGAAATTTAGGTCCATGCTTCCACAACTCAGATTCTTCAAATTCCTTAGGAAGTGCACCCTTAGATAAAATGTCGGCAGGATTATGTTCAGTTGGTACGTGTCTCCAAGTCATGTCATTCGAAATTTCTTGTATGCTACTAATACGATTTGCCACGAATATATTGTAATTAGCAGCGACATCATCCAACCAGGAAAGCACTATACTTGAATCTGACCAACAAAGGAAACTTGCATTAAAAATCTTCAAATCAAAAATAGATTTCATCAACTCAGCCAGTAGCATTGCTGCGCATAATTCCAGTTTGGGTACTGCGAGTGTCTTCAATGGAGCTACTCGTGATTTAGAACACAATAAGTTGACTTTCACACAATTGCCCTTCTTTTGCTCGAACGTAAACGCAAGCTCCAAATGCCTTTATGCTAGCATCACAAAATCCATGAATTTCTAGCTCAGCATTATCTAATCCAATGAAACGAGGGACCCGAATTTTGCTGACTCGACCTAGTGCTGAGCATAATTGATTCCAATTACAATGTAAAGATTGTGGTATACTTTCATCCCAAGCCATTTTTTGTTTCCAAAGTGATTGAAGAAACACCTTAAGTTTTAACACAACTGGTCCAATCAAACCAAGTGGGTCGTAAATCGTTGCAACAGCAGCCAGTACTTGGCGCCTGCTAACACGCTCAGCAATATCAAATGAAGAAAACGAGAATAAGAAATCGTCATTCTTTGGGTCCCACATCAATCCAAGTGTTTTTGTACAATCATTACCATCGCTAAATGCTGTTGTTTGTTCTCTACTCGATTCTTCAACTCCTCGCAAGACGCTATCATCATTTGAGCACCATTTTCTGAGCATGAACTTTCCTCGTAAAAGTAATGCATTTGTTTGTGATATAATATCCAAGACTTCTTCTTCTGTACTGCCACCTGAGATGAGATCGTCAACATAGAAGTCGCGTAGTACTATCTTTGAACCAAGGGGAAAATCATATGCTTCGTCTATAGCTACCTGTTGCATTGCACGGATAGCCAAGAATGCAGCGGGTTTTGTGCCATAGGTCACTGTGTCTAATCTATATATTTGTAGTGTATCATCAGGATTTTCACGCCATACAATACATTGCAGAAATGAGTCTGGTTCTTCTATCCGCACACAACGATACATCTTGCATATGTCTGCTTTAATAGCAATCTTGTGAGATCGAAAACGAAGAAGTGTGTCAACTAATTTTGGTTGTATTACAGGTCCTGCCATTAACGTGTCATTGAGGGAATAACCAGTAGAGGTTCGAGCTGATGCATCAAAAACTACACGTAATTTCGTCGTGGTGCTATCAGCTTTCAAAACACAATGATGAGGTAAAAAGTACGATACTAAGTTAGGTGGTACTGAGCTAATCGAAGTCATGTGTTTGAGGTCAACGTATTCCTTAATGAATGCCGAGTATTGTTGTTTCAATTCAGGATGACTAATGAATTTTCTTTCCAATGATTTCAGTCGATTTACTGCTCGCACGTACGAATCACCCAATGAAATGGAATCAATCTTTTTTGGCAATCTCACCGCATATTCGCCAGTGCCCAAACGGCGAAAACTGCTAATAAAATGTTTCTCACAATCTAGGTCTTCCTTTGATCTCTTAATCCTTTGTGGAGTATGCCCTTCAACTTCCCAAAAACTTTTTACTAATTCATGTAGGGTACAATCTGAATCACCATCCACTGCATCAGCAACAACAACTGTGCAGCATGAAGTTTGATTCAATGGATAACTGACATTTCCAGAGACGATCCATCCTAATCTGGTTTTTTGAAGAATAGGCAAATTCGGACCCAACTGTATTTGTCCTACACACATCAGATTGAAGAACAAACTAGCACCGATAAGTAAATCAATTCCTTGCGACTGATGAAAACCTGAATCTGCAAGCGTAATATTTGCTGGAATATTCCATTGAACAGATGACAAATTTGTTTCAGGTTGGTTAGAAGTAATTATGGGAACGACGACGGCTGAGAGTGATGTATTGTATTTTCCATTTAGAGATTGCACTCCTATCATAATACTTTCTTTTGCAACTATGTCTGATTGACCAAATCCCGAAATTATAGTTGTAGATTTAGTTCTTTTGACTTGTAACCGATTAGCTAAACATGATGTGATACAATGAATCTGAGACGCTGAATCGAGCAATGCTCTACATGGAAACTAAATTCCGTTTCGACCTTTGACCATAACCATGGCAGTAGCGAGCATAGTAATGGTTCTCGATGAATGATTTTTGCTAAGCAATGCAGCAGGATTAGAGTCAATGACAAGAGCACTTTGAGGTTCTGATACGACTGAACTTTCGATCCTATCTGAGACTTGCTGATCTATATGCAATAGCGAATGGTGCTTGGCAGAACATGACTTGCAGCAGCGTGATTTACAATCTCTTACGAAATGACCCTTGCACAAACAATTGAGGCATAACTTCAGCTTTTTGGTCTCTTTGAGGCGAATGGAAGGTGATAAATTTAAAAACAATGGACAACTTGTGATAAAATGTTCCGCTTGACAAAATACACAGCGCTTATTAGTATTTGTGGTTACGAAAGATTTTCTATTTGACGATTTTTTAAAGTTCACCTGATTGCCTGGCGTATTTGTTGCCAAGGCCAAATCCACTCTTTCCAATATCCTTACTCTGCGTTCGAAGAAAGTTGCCATTGAGTCCCATGAAGGTAAGCCTTGCATAGGCAATTCCTCTTCCCATTTTGCCTGCGTAGCGCAATCCGTTTTCTTGCCAATCAAATGCATTAGCAGACCATCGAGAATTTCCTCCTTGGATGCAAGAGTGCTTAATGCTCGAATATGCGCACTACTCTTGTCCACGATCTCTCGTAAATCAGTTGCTGAGTTCTCAGCCATGGATTTTAAGCCAAACAATTGATTAATATGTGCCTGAAATTGCATACTTTTAATATCAAATCTCCTTTTTAATAACATTACCGCTTTTTCGTAGTTCTCGTGACATATTTCCAGAGACCGAACTGCATCCAGGGCGGTGCCAGCCAAGCTTGATCTCAGATGCTAAAACTTTTCGATGTTACTCAAAGTTGACTCATTGTCGACAATAACCTGAAACAATGACCAAAAGTTAGGCCAGTCAGTGACTGTGCCACTAAATATAGGTAACTGCAGTGCCGGCAAACGCGTTTTATTTGCTGATGTGCTGGAACCTGCCAAGTGCTCAATTCGAGTAGACGCATGCGAATCTTGCATATTTCGCGAATTTAAACATGCCATCATAGATGATTTAGCTATGATGAATGCGTCCATGAACTGAACTCGAGCATTACTGTTGATTTCGTCCAAACAGATCTGCTCGAGCTGCGTTTGAGTATCCTCAAACTGGGCTTTTAATTCCGAAAGCTGTTCTAATTTAACAGACACAATCGACTCATTCAAACACTGTAGGGTATCCTCAGATGTTGAGTCGATTGAATTTGTCTTAAGAACCAGTTACTTTCTTTCTTAAGAAATTCACGATTAGAATGTCCCGTTTCCCCGAAACCGGTTTTCTGTACGTTCTTTGCCTTTGGCATTGTCTTTTCGATTTTATTACAATATAAAGCAATAAAAAGAACCAAACGCGCAACAACAATGATAAACCGCAAATTCGATTAAATATTTATTGTTGTCGCCAAAACGAACGAAGCGCAAAGAAGAATAACGGAACCGATGCTTATCACTCGAAATAGTGCACTTTAAATTAAAGCAAATTAATGGAATTAACGAATATAATACACCGATATTTGCTTTAAACACAACGATCACGTCGGGGTCACCAATGTTTGGGGTACAGCAAGCGTTTTAGCTGTCCACTTTTAAATTATCAAACCGAAATAAAATAAAAAGATTTATTTATAAAACGCCGATGTGCGTTCTGCTTGACAATTTATTCACAACTAACTTTTGAAAAACATACAAAGCTTTCTTGACAATAAAAAGAAATAGGCAAAATTGACACAATGCAATATGATCCGTTACTTTACTTTACTTTATCTTTGCTTTATCTTAATCTTCATATCTTAATATACTCCACTCCACATCATCTTGATTAAGAGCGAAATTAAGAGAGGCTGCTCTCAACACTGCTCAAGAATACAATGCCAAACATATATAAACATGTTATTTCAAAAAATATACGAAAAAAAAACTGATATTATCGAATGACCTGTTTAAATTTAAAATAAAATAAAATATTAAAAAACCCTCAAACTAACGCACAGTGGTCCGACCAGAAGGCGTTGGCGGACAAAATTCAAAAACTCATTTAATTAAGCTGAAAATATATATTTAGGGGTTTTAAGGATCAGTGATGACGAATCTGACCTTAGTTTTAGCAAATTTTAAATTCATTCAATACTATAAATACATTTTTACTTCCGTAATTAGCTGGTGAGTTCATTTTTACATTTTTCACGACCCCAGAGAGTACCACGTGGAGGTTTACGGTAAGGTTATTCTCTCCTCATTTTTTTTTTGTTTTTAGATTTTTTAAATTTTTTATTTTTTTTTTAATTTTTTTTTTAATTTTTTTTTTAATTTTTAAAATCCTCGGTTTCTGATGAGCTGTTTTCTGAGGCTGGATCATTTTTCAAATTTAAAAGCGCAAGAACCTTTTTTGAAAATGGTTTTGGCTTGTTTTTCGGAACCTTAGTTTTTGATATTATAACTACATCTGATGAACAAAGCAAAGCATTTAATAAATCTGTCATTGTGTCAGTTCTCGAAATTTTTCGTGTATTGTTTTGTCTAAAATTTTTCAAATCCTTTTTGCGTGCTTCATGAGCCTCTTCGGAGAGTTGGCCAATAGGCAGCAAAGCATGTTTAATAATTAAACTCCCATGAATTAATATTTTGTGCACGGAAGCTGGCATCCACCAATAATCCCATTCGACTTTTGAATGCTGCTTGGACAGATGTCTTTTTATTTTTGAAACTATTTTTTTCTTCTAGACTTCTAGCCTGCCATTTTTTGAACTCTAATCGATATGATATGTGTAGTAAACATTCGAAAAATCTTATCCATGCATGTAAAGTGGACAAGCCAAACTGAAATGTAGATGGATCGGTTTCCTTTAGAATTGATTCTTCGATTTTGTTCATCATTATTGGCGTTGACCCACATACATAGCATTTTTGAGATGATGATGTGTGGGTAAGAGCATTGCATACTTTGCCATCTACCATGGTGAGTAGCATTTTATGCGAAATTGATATATTTAATTCATTAAGTTTAATTTTACTTGGTGTTAAATTATCTATTTGACTTTGTACCCAATCCCTTTCTTTCAAAGAAACTATCGAACTCTCTTTTATGAACTGAAGTCTAATAGGCACGCAAGTTCGGGAAGATGATGGGCGATCATTTTTCCAAACGATTATTTTCTCTGTTGTATTAGACATATTTGTGTACAATTCTATAGGTACTAGTGAAGTTATGAAGAGGTTTTGGTCATCAAAAATTTCAATTGATCTCTGTTTATAAGCTGAATGGCCCGAACTACCGTCAAAGCCCCACTTAACAATTAAAATCAAATTTGAGATACATTCGGAAGGAAGGGTGATCAAAACAGACTCTGCAATTTCAACTAAACGTTTTGATAAATGGTCGAGCAGTGATTGCAACTGAATTTCTGCACTATGTTCGCTTACTGTAATCTGGTCAGGGTAACACCTTTTCTTAGCTTCGAGAATTTTATGGTAAGAAGGATATAGATCAATTCCTCTTTCTATTGCACCAGATCTTATAGAAAGATACTGATGCTTTGTCAGTCTATTACCCACCAAGAAAGCTAAAGCTTCATCGCTGGTATAAGAGGTAAAAGTTTTAATGGGCTTAGGAATGTCTTCAACCATTTGAGAAGTATGTGCTACATGTCTCACTAAAATTGCACCCTGAACGTTACCTTCTGAACGCAAATTTACATATGCAGTATACGCCAATTCAGGCCCGCTTGATTTACGTAAATTCTCTACTTTACGTCTCTTGGAACGTTCGCAAACATCATTGAATGTTTGTACGGGGTGGCCAACATTAGTACAGCTACCAGAGCCAGATGAAGAGGACTTAAAGTTGTCGTTTAAGGGAAAATCAATTTTTCCAGCTAACCAAGATGCATTCTCATTTAATACGCGACCCCAATGTCTGTTAGGTCGTTCTAATTTTCTATTAATATCTTTACAAAAATTACTAACAATCTTCAAAACCTGATCTTTCAATTCTTTCACACTGTCATCATGGTATTGAAGCTTCTCAAGAACGTAATCTTGTAATTCTAACTTCTTTGACTCAAAACTTTTTTTTTCTGAAGAACGCAAAAAAATAAATAACTCCTTTTTTTCAAAACTATACGTCATTTTGATTTTATTATTACAAGCAATTCTCAGATGTTCGTTAATATTCTAATCGGCTTATGCCCGTTCCTCCAGTGACAGATAAAAATGTTATATTATTATATATAATTTTATTGTATATAGTGTTTTTTATACATATATCATATTAATATTGTAATAATATTAAAAAAAAATTTTGTTTTTTTAATAAAATTTTTTTTTTTTTAGTTGTCTCTTAATGCTGATGGGGTCTGTGATGTCTTTTTCTGTCTTTTACACAAAATTGCATAAGCCATATGTAACGTTTTGCCTGTGGGTAAATGCACAAAAGCTACATTATTTTTAATTTGCGCAACTTTGCGCAACAGGTTTCAGTTTGAGATCATAGCTGAAATATGTGGCTACATCACTCATGTTGATTTCAAGTGGACCGGTGTGGACCACTCGAAAAAATGATCTTTAAAAAAAAAATTTTCGAAAAATTTTGAAATTTCAAAAAAAAAAATTGGATTTTGTACCACAACTTAAGAGAATTATTACTGTTTCCGTTAATATATTCAATTATCTTTTTTTTTTCAATATTTGGTTCACAATCAAATGGTAATATTTATTTGCAGACATGAAAACGAAACTCTTGTATGAAGTACGATTTGCATACAATTTCATGTTTAAAGTCAAAAAACTACAATGAAAAATTTTTTAAATTAAGTAATATTTTTAGGAAATCTGCCTTGAATATTTAAGAAAACATCTGCATTATCAAATTTTTATTTCAAAAATGTTGAAAAATTGAATTTTGTCCGGACGCCGGACCACTGTGTAACGTTGTAGAACTTACAACAACTGATTTATTATTCCCGGAGTATATTTTTTTATAGTTTTCACAGCATTATGTTTCCAAAAATTTAAAGTAATAAATGCAATTGCTTAAATCGGTAATTCGTGGCCACTAGGTGTTAAATCAAAAAGACACAAGTAATTCATTTCAAAATCAATTTTTTTAAAAACGGCTAAATAACAAAAATTTGCTAAAACCTTTGATAAGAAGTTGGTTCAAGCCCACCGTGGGTACCCAGTGCAGGCTTAAATCACTGGCGTGGCTGAACATTCCATTGTACGACGATCCCTAATTTCTAGGTTGCAGAAGTCGAGTCTTTACGTACTGGACTGTCATTTTTTGAAAGATCTTTCTTTAGCTGATCCCACCTTTACTCAGCCAAATCGTATCGACTTGTTAATTGGTGTAGACGTGATTCCGCAACTAATGCTTCAAGGAATTCGAAGAGGGCATCCAGGTCATTTGTTTGGATAACCTGGTGCAGAAGTTTTATGAAAATGAAAACTTCAACTCTTCAAGAAATCTCACCCCTGAAGAGTAATGGTGTGAGCAACATTTTCAAAACACTCACATGCGGCAGGCAAACGGGAAGTATATGGTCCGATTACCACTGAAGACCTTATCTGACCCGTCCCAGGTTCTCGGTAGGACTGGAGATTTAATACTAATCGTGATTTTCATCAACGGTATACGGAGGTCATTAATGATTACTTCCAGCTTGGTCAGCTTGCAAGTATCATTCGCTCGGAAGAACAGCATCGTGCATAGCTCCATTGAGGGAGCACTAGCGATTCGCGATCAACTAATCGCGACTCTACGTTCTGCAGGCATGGAGCTGAGGAAATGGTCAGCAAATCATTCAGCGTTACTTATCAACATTTCAAAGGAACATATGTCAAACACCAGCATCCTGGAATTGGAAAATCAAGACTGTATTAAAACACTTGGCTTATTTTGGCACCCTCAGGGTGATTTTTATGGTTTTAAGCTAAAATTTCAGATTGATCGCACAGCAACCAAAAGAACATTACGTTCAACCATCGCACGTCTTTATGATCCTTTGAGTTTCATTGCACCTATTCTCACTGCAGAAAACTATACTCAAACAAGTGTGGAGCGTACGTGTCTCACGAGGAAATAACCATCAAGCGTCACTTGAGTGGGATGATGTGTTGCCACAGCATTTGTGTGAACAGTGGCGTGGGTACGTAGATAATTTGAAATCGGTTGAAGAAATTAAAGTACCGAGATGGATTGGAATTGATTCTAACCGGCACTGTATCAATGGAAGCATTGTTTCTCGTCAGCTTCACATATTTTGCGACGGATCTTCGCTTGCCTATGCATCAAGTGCATATTTTCGAGTGCAGTAACAGAACGGTAGGTGTTTTAAGCATTTACTCACTGCTCGAAGTCGAGTTACACCCGTTAACCCATTAACAATTCCTAGAGTGGAGTTCTCGGATGCCGTGTTAGCTACCAAATTACCGAAGTGGATCTGCCAGCAATTGTGCATTCAAGATTGCACAATGCCCGTCTATTATTGGACCGATGCAATGATCGTGTTATTTTGGGTACATGGGGTCCGGCCTGATGGAAAACTTTTGTATCCAACGGCATTGGGAAGATTCTACAACATAGAACGCCTGCACAATGGCGACATGTCCGAAGTCACGACAACCCAGCGGACTGTGCATCGCGTGGTCTTACGACGGAACAATTGGTGGCTCATGATCTTTGGTGGTTTGATCCTTCTTGGCTCAAACAAGCTGAAGACCGATTGCCAAACAAGGAGTTCGTCATCCCGGACGAATGTCTCACTGCGGCTGAGAATAAAGTTGAGGTTCTCAAAGTTCACGTTGTCACATCCACCGAATCATTCCTGTTAAAACATTCCTCTTAGAATAAGCTGTTAATTGTTGTGGCGTACATCCTGCGATTTGTAAAACACGCCCGGAGCAGTTGGAACGACCGGCGATCTAGACCCATTCTCGTAGAAGAATTGCGTGAAGCGTTAGTACATGTAGTGCATATGGTACAGCAGGAAGTTTTCGGATGGGAAATCGACCGCTTGCAGAAAAACAAGGACTTACGTAACTATAATAAATTGAGTCAATTCGCACCATTTTTAGATAAGCGATGGTTCTGAGGATTCGTGGCCGACTCAGGAATGGTCTCCATCTCACTGAGAACTAACGAATTCCGATCATACTTCCGAAGCGTCATCATTTCACAGAATTGGTCGTTCGGAATCCGCATCTCAACACGCTGCATGGAGGGGTACAATTAACGCTTTTTACAACGCGTCTATTTTGGATTCTAAGCGGGAAGCAATCTGTAAGAGAAATACTGCGGCAATGTGTTCACTGCTTCAAACATCGTCCACAACCATCCTGTCAGCTGATGGCGGACTTGCCGTTGCATCGAGTTAACCCACCGACACGGCCATTTGAAGCGACTGGTGTTGATTATACTGTCGCCTTTGAGATAAAGGCTTCACGTTTTCGTGGTCATCACAAATATAAGGCAGTGTTAGTTTGCTTGGCAACTAAGGCCATACACCACGAATTGGTTACGGGGTTAACAACGCAACATTTTTTATGGGCATTAGAACGGTTTGTCGGACGTAGAGGAGTTTGCGAACACATTTATAGTGATTATGAAACGAATTTCGTGGGTGCGGACAAATCTTTAAGATTGTGGCAGCGGTGTTTTAAACAAGAAGTGTCATGCAAGACAGTTCCTGAACTGGCAACGCGGAACATTCAGTGGCATTTCAATCCCCCACATAGTCCCAATTACGGCGGACTGTGGGAAGCTAATGTGAAGTCAGTTAAAACACATCTGTATCGAACATTTCAGGGTATACCGCTGATTTATGAGCATTTGTCAACTATTCTAGTGCAAAGTGAAGCCTGTTTGAATTCTAGGCCATTATGCCCGCTAACTGCTGATCCGGACCAGAAGCCAGAACAACGTTACCAGCACCTAAAATACAGGATAAGTCATTAAATGTACAATTTCTGGAAGGTCAAAAATTTTTGCGACAATTTTGGAAGCGGTGGAGTGCAGATTGGCTATCGCATTTACAGTCACGCCCTTAATGGCGGAAGGAAGTACCAAACTTGCAAATAGATGATATTATCATAATCAAGGATGATCGCGTTTCACCAAGCGAATGAAAACTCGGAATAATTGTGCAACTTCATCCTGGACTGGATGCGCTGGTACGGGTTGCTACTGTTAAAACCTCTGCTGGGATCTACAAGCGTTCGGTGTCAAAGATATGTCGGCTTCCTATACCAAATTGCAGTGGACCTGAAACGAATTTAACCATATAAACAATTTCCCACTCGTACATGTACATTCCATAACAAACACTTGTTTCGTTTCAGTAGATCAAGCAGGATCACATGTTTTGGCCTTTAATACTGGTCCCAGTATTGGGGGCGGCATGTACGGACGTTATCGGAACTACAATGTGGTTCGCAATGTTCGTTCGTCAACACTGTATTACCGATCACGCATCGATATTCTCACCTCTAACGTCAGCTGTTGGGCATGGGAAAAGATGAAGAAGAAGAACAATAACAAGAAAAGGCAAAGGTGAATGACACTTTTGGTCTGGATCATTGGAAACTTTGTGTTTTTGGATACCGTTGGATGTGGAGAGACGACATCCATGTTGAAACCAACGGACTCAAGGAAAAGGAAACCATCTTGGATGATGACTAATCACTTGGAAAAAACCCCTGAGTGAGCAACAACTTGTTACTAATTACCGATCGCAAAACATTGTTATACTTTTGTTAATAAACTTATTTAAACAAAACTTTCTGCCAGTGATTGTGTTATTGTGTCTTGTATTAGAACGCCCCAGAGCCAACCATTGGCTCATCTTTGACTTCACTTTTGTCAAAACATTTTTGGTGCCCAACGTGGGGCCCTTCATGCAGTTACAATCAACACGATCACTTTACGCCGCCGGTGCATTGGATTATCTCAACGGAACACATCATTTGCGATAGAATTTTATTTTGTTTTCATCAAGGCAACCAACGGGTAAGTGTTTGTTGTTATATGTGTGTTACGAGTGAGGAATTAATATGTATCAAGTGAGAAAATTAATCGAAAACAAAAATGCTGATTGCATTGAAGGTGTATGTGCTTTGCAACACGACATACTGGCAAGGTTGCGGAAGCTCTATACTAACTTTAAGAAAGATGGAGTTGCTAGGAAAACGAAACCTTACGTCCAGACCCGTCTAAAGAAATTAGATGACCTATCCAAGGAATTCGATGAGAACCATAAGTTGCTGATCGTGTCAAAATGCCCATCTACCAATCCGTATTTGCAAAACAACGTTTCTGAAGAGTTTGAAGAGGAGTACTTGGTAGTTTTTTGCGCAATTTTTGAGGCGTTTGAAACAACTCTTCAAGCCAATTCGCTCGTCAAAAACGCAAACGCCAATCAGGGTACTAGGCCCCCAGCACCGATTAATTCAATTGCCTGAGCTACCAGTGCCAACGTACTCAGGCAAATTTATTGATTGGCCAGAGTTTCACAACGCATTCGTGCAACTGATACATGAAAATAGTTCGCCTTCGGACATACAAAAGTTTCATTTTTTAAAACAAGCGCTACCGGTAGATCTTGATCAAGACGTACGACAAATGAGTCTCACTGAATTGAATTATTCTACTGCCTGGAAGCTCATTGTCAAACGTTATGATAACCCACGTGTGTAGTTCATGTATCATTTGAATGCGCTTCATGATTTGCCCTCATCAAATAAAGAGCATTCATCTGATCTGAATCGCATGCTTAATACTGATAATGTCTGTATTAATGAATTTAAAAGTTTGAACATTAAAATAGAGAATTGCGATCACTAGATTGTTCATCATCTTCCCACAAAACTTCCAGCAACCACACTTCAATCCTGGGAACACCATTTAGGCGATAGCGTGGACATACCTACGTTCACTGCCTTTGAATCTTTCCTCAACAGCCGTCTTGTTAGCATCAATATGATCGAGAATCATAGGCTTTGTCCACCCTCAGGGCAGTCTTCTTTAAAGACTGAGAGCAATCGATCATATCACAAATCTTCAGGCAACTCATCATAAAAGGGTAGTTGTTTCCACCAAACCACTGGATCTGCTAACCCCAACTGCTGTATATTTTGCGTCGTTGTCCTGACTTTTTAGCCAAAGACTGTTATGCATGGCAGTTGATAGTTGATCGCACAAAGGCATGTCTAAATTGCCTCAGTCTGACTAATCCCATAGCGCAATGCACTAGTTCCAAAAATTGTTTGCAATGCGGTCAACGTCATCACACCTTGTTGCATTTTCCTCAACCGCAGTCAAGTAATCACGCACAACCTATACTACCATCAGCAGCTGCCTTTACTCCGTCTGGTAGGAATGCGATACTCACCTTCAACAACTCTGCCGTAAATACTAATACGACCCGATTTACGACAGCAGTTGTTTCAAACATAATGCCTCGTACTATGGTACTTGCTACCGCTCTTGTACGATTGCACAACAATATCAACGGTCAATCAACTACGGTTCCGAGAGCACACTTGTCACTGAAAGAGTCGTACAATCCCTGGTTCTCAAACGGTACACGGTGGGCTTGAACCAACTTTTAATCAAAGGTTTAAGCACATAATTTTTTTTTTGCATATTTGTGTTATTTAGGTCATAATTAGTGGAAAAAATACTTATGGGCCATAACTTATCGATCCGTTTTTAAAAAAATTGATTTTGAAATAAATTACTTGCTTTCTATTAAAATTTTTACGAATCCGTACTATATGGCTATTTACAGCCTTACAGTTTATATTTATACTCTTCACGGGAGTGCATAGTATTATAAGTTTGTCATGAAGTTTGTAGCAAACAGAAGGAGACATCGCAGACGACATAAAGTATATATATTTGTCATCAGTTCGATGAGACGAGTTGATTTAGCCATGTCCGTCTGTCTGTCGTATGTATGCAAACTAGTCCCTCAGTTTTAGAGCTAGAGAGCTAAAATTTTCACATAGGTTTCTTTTTACCATACGCAGCAAGGAATCAGCTGAATCGGATCACTAGGGGTGGTACCTCCAATACAAACCCCCCTTTAAATTAAAGTTCTTATTAAAAAAAGTTTTTTGTTTTTTAACATATGGATTTGAAATTTGGACACTATAAGTTTGTAATTTATGGCCATCAAATATGTAAATATCATGATCCTAGGGTTACTAGGTGGGGTACCTCCCATACAAACCCTCCTTTAAATTAATGTTCTTGTTAGAAAAAGTTTTTTGTTTTTAAACGTATTGAACTGAAATTTGGACCCTATAAGTTTGTAATCCGTAGCCATCAATCGTGTAAATTTCATGATCCTAGGGCTACCAGGTGGGGTACCTCCCATACAAACCCCCCTTTAAATTAATGTTCTTGTTGGTTCTTTTTGGTTTTTAACGTATCAAACTGAAATTTGAACTCTATAAGTTTCTGATCTATATTCATCAACCATATAAATTTCATGATCCTAGGGTTACCAGGAGTGGTACCTCCCATACAAACCCAAATTAAATGGCAAACTTCTTTACATAGTATAAAGCAAAGTCAAAATTTCAAGAAGCTAGAATACTGATTACTTCTAAACCACGCAACGTATTTTGATACGGTTTTCACTGTTAATTTAAGAATTTCCTTAGAAAAGTTTGCATGTACATAAATAATTTATTCAATAATAAAAGTAATTATGATTATTATCATTAATTATCCATATTTGTCATTCACTAAAGGCAGCAACACTTTTTTGACATTCACCAAAACAGGTATTTGTAATGCACTACAACATCAATCAGCTGCTTTTGGTTCACAAAACAGTTCAAAAAGTAGTTCTTTCCCCATTTACCAATACTGTATTTTGATAATTTCACAGGTTGGCTTTGCGAACGAGACCCGCTTTGTTCGCTTATAAAATTAATGTAGTTGTAATAGTGTTATAATTTATGGAAAAAGCATTTACTGCTACTACAATATTACAGCAATACAGCTTTTCATTCTTTACACAGCAAAGTTTCTTCAAATGTGATTTTAGAATTAAATTAAAGTAATTATTAATATCATTTAATCCATACTATAAGGTAAAGAAAACATTTGTTTACTTGCAATATAAAGAAAAAATGTCCCTACCAACGATCAAATAGGTAAAGTAAATCATTTTATTCTGTCAAAGATCAATGGACTGACTCAAACATACTACTCTGTAGACAATGCTATTGATCTGGAAGAGGCTGTTCATTCCCCAACAGAATTTCTAAATTCTCTACAGCCTTCTGGTTTGCGCCCACATAAATTAGTTTTCAAAGTAGGGTGTCCCTGTTTTATTACGGAACCTTAATCCACCAAAATTGTGCAAAGGTACACGTTTACAGATAAAATCATTAAAAAAACTACATAATAGAGTGTACAATACTGAGCGAATGTGGAACTGAAGAAGTCGTTTTAATTCCCCGGATTCCATTAATACTAACCTTTCCAATTTAGAAAAATGCAATTTCCTATAAAATTGTCATTTTCAATGAAAATTATCAAATCACAAGGTCAAACATTCAACGTTGTGGGGTTATACCTCAGCATTCAGTGTTTTTCCCATGGACAGTTATATGTAGCTTTTTCACGCGTCAATTCAGTTCGTATTATGTAATGACAAAAAAGTTGTAAAAATTGTATACAAAGACATATTGTAAACAAAAATTTGTTAAAAAATTAATTAATAAAATTGCATGCTATCAATACCAAAGCGATATTTTTTAAATTGCACCCGTGCAAAGCAGGGCGGTTTGCTAGTTTAAAGAATAAATTTACAATACAATTTCCACTCAAACTGATGTAATGCTAAGAAAGTAAGGTTGGATGTAACCCGGAGGAACGTGAAGAGTATTACATCTTTGGCATAGCCAATGATAGCCTTCTTTTGGTTTTTAATTCTGTTTTGTTTCTCTCTTGTAATTAATTTATTTTTATTTTATTTACATTTCAATTTTTATTTTTATCTCTTTATTAAGTGTAATTGTTTGGTTTTAAATCTCTTGATTTATTTTTAAGCTGACAGTTTTTTTTTCATTGAATTTAATAAATAAATAACTTAAGTTAAAAAAAAAAACAAATTTTCAGTATTGAAGTCTCAAGGATAAAACTAAACTCTGTAAAAATCAAATTATGAAAATTGTATAACTATGAAGAATTGGGTAAATAAATATGTATAAAAAAAATAGATCTTTCTTTTCAGTTTCTTATAAATTTCTACAGCGTTCTTCTTGGTAAGATACATACTTCACAAGCCATAATAATGCCAAACACTTTAAAATTACATATTTCCTATTTCAGACTCAATATTATCCGATAACACTGTGCGACAAAAACGAATAAATTGAAGAAATTACCAACATAACAGTCTGGGCATTAAACCATGTAACTTAAAAGACGGGAAGTGTTGTAGTGCGATACTATGTAATGTTATTTCTCAGGTTCGGAATCAGAAATTTTTAATTACTTCCATTTACTCACTCGCACTCGCGAGCGAGAGCATTTTGTTTTATTTTCTTTTGCTCATATTCACGTATGAATAAATTAAAAATATCATTTTCTTCTCACTCACGAGCGCGAGCGAAAAATTTTTTTTTTGTATCCTCGTACGCGAAAGTGTGATTTCGATTATGTTCATAAATGAATCGCTCTTTAATGAAGCGTTCATTTTCGAACGACTAGCATATATGCATGTATGCATGTGTAGTGAGAAGCATCAACCAACGGTTGAATACAACGAATAGAATAGACGAAACGAAGCTCTTCTTCTTAATTTAAATTTTTGCATACCCAACAACAAATTATGTGTAATTTTGTTGTTAAATATCCCGAGATGACACACTCTGAAATGTACATGAGCAGAGCGCATAAGAGCACGTGAACGTACATAAATGAATTGTTATCAGCAATGAGCTGTGAGTATTTTTTTCGTTTGTTCATCATTCGCGTATGAACAAAGAGCAAAATGAATGCTTGTTCGTGCTCGTGAGCAAGAGCAAAAACATAATTATCAAGCGTTCATATATGAACGCGAGTAAAAACAAGAAATTTCCTTTATGAAATTTTTCATAAATGAGCGCTCATGAGCGTTCACGTATGAATATTTCTGTACTCTGTAAATAACTGAAATAATAACTATTATAACGATCGCATAACGATAACCCGTTCTGACTTGACGTCAAACATTGAACATATGAGTTAGTTTGGAAGCCATAGAGGGATTTTTAAACTCATTGTTTGTATAGCAAATAAAACTCGTTTTTAACTGTATATCATATTAATTAAAAGGATACTATTTAACAATTTTTTTTTCAAAGTTTTTTTTTTTTTACAGTCAGTATATATCTCTCTATGTTCTTGTACGCAACGTAATAAAAATTGCTTTTGTTCCTCTTGAACCAGTGATTAATCCATGAAAGTCTTGCATTAACTTAACTGCTCTTTCAGCCGCATCGTTAACTGCTCTCAGTGCCTGCACCTTCCTTTTGGCGTCTTGAATCGAAGCATTATTTGACCATAACGTAGGACACCCGTTAAAAACTCACATCAATTTTGAGTCGGTTGAACAATGACTTGCTTTTGACTGACACTAAGTCATTTTTCTCTGAAATTAAAAAAGATAAGAAAGTAGTAAGAGAAAACTCGAAAAAATAATATTTTTACTTGTTAGACTTACCGTAAAGTGGGCCCCAAAGTTCTTCTTTCGATGGGATGTAACGATTACCGTTGGCTGATGGTATTTCTATGGCTAAGTTAGCAACCATTCTTAGTTTAGTTTCTTGATCTACATCATCGTCAAATAGCGATAAAACAGATATTTCATCTGTCAGATGCCATAAATGCTGGCAGAACTTATGTAAAGCTACCTTTGAGATAGTTTAGTCGATTGTTTCGTAAGCCTTCGTGGCCTTCAAAAAGCATAAATCTTGGTAAGGTGCTTTTACCGCTAAAATGCATTGTAGCCAAGGCTTGACGTAGGATGTCGCGATGAATATGCAGACGTCTAACAGAGCTGCCTTATCCATAATTGAAATTCTAAATTGAGAGCTAAGTAATGATATTTTTAATGAATAAATTGCTCTGGCCATCCACCGAGCTTGGTGCATAGTGCCTGGAAGCCGAATCTTAAGATTCTTCTCTTTATCTGCACCAAGAAATATACGTGAAAGCTCTATTAATTCTCGATAGTCATCTTTAGCAATATCTTTAGTTAATTCAGTTCGTTAAAATTCAATCAGTTTGTTAACTTCTGAATCATTCCGGCATGTTAGATTTTTACTATAACTCTGTATTCTCTTGGGATCAACATTTTCCCAGTTATCTCGGAATTTCTTGAACAATGGAATGTCACAGCTTGTAGTCACTTGGCTAATTTTTGCCTCAAACACAGATTTTAATACTAATTCGTAGACGTGATGGTGGCAAGCAAAAATAAACATTTCCTTATCCAGTTTCTATTTGAGAAGCACACACGCACCATTAATACGACCTGTATTTGAGCAGTAGTATCATAACAGAGAATCTGTACTTTATCTTCAAGATTCCAGTCAATAATAGCGATCAAAACTACTTGTGCTTGTTTCCGTCCTGAAGAGTTTTCCAATTTTGGCACAGCAATAAGTTGTTCCTTGTTATCATATGAAATAACTATTGGTAGGCCTTCTTCTTTAGATTTGCGTACATTTGAAGCTGGCAACAGTTTGCCATCCCAATGGAAAGTTACAGTATCCGGCACCTTGTTTTGAAAATTAACTTTTATAGCTTTACGCTTTTCCGAGCGAACTCTTTGAATGGAGGAATTGCTGATATTAAATTCGTCAGTGCTATGTCCAAGTACCTCTATAGTTGCTTTAATAATGAACATTGAATTTCTTGTGCTTAACTGACACCTATCTAATGCTACCACCAATTTTGGAGTGATGAAACTTTTCCTCATAGAAGTTTTCTTAATATTGGGCTGTGTGCTCTCAGTTGGGATGGGAAAATCTATTATTTCTGACTCAGAAGAAGAATTTTCTTGTAATGGTTCGTAAGATGATCTCGTAGGAGTTATTGATGACAAATATTTAGCACATCGCTTTTGCTCCTAATGTTCCTTAGGCGAGCTTTTTCTTCTTTTTTGGCAGGTCGACCTGACTCTCTCTGTCGCTGCAAGAAGATCATATCTTCATTTATTTTTATTAATTTAAGAGCATCGACATATGCAATATCAAACAGATTCTCTAAGTTTATAACAAACTCTCATCGCCGCGGCTCAAACACGTCTTGTGTTTTTGTTTTTGCTCCTAATGTTCCTTGGGCGAGCCTTTTCTTCTTTTTTGGCAGGTCGACCTGACTCTCTCTGTCGCTGCAAGAAGATCATATCTTCATTTATTTTTATTAATTTAAGAGCATCGACATATGCAATATCAAACAGATTCTCTAAGTTTATAACAAACTCTCGTCGCCGCGGCTCAAACACGTCTTGTGTTTTATTTGCATTTTTTTGCAAACCTCTCCAAACTTTGTATAAGGTAATTAGTTTGCTAACACAGTTAGGCAAAGATTTAGTCGGTATACGTGCCTTTTCCCAAAAAATAATGCACTCATGAATTACATTGGTACTTAAATTCACATCACGAATATTATACAACAGGACTGCGAGTACTTGTTCATTAGAAGGAAGTTTTGAACCCGTAATTTTCCTTTTTTGAATTGCGTAACTCCACTGACATGTTGATTGAAAGAAAACAACTTAACAACTTATAAGTTGATTTCTGAATGCATTCTGATGATTGAATACTAGTTTCTTATCAATTCAAATTTATTTTGTTCTTAAAAAAAATAGAGCTTCAAAAAGGAATAATGATAATTGCATTAGCGGTGCAGTAATCTTTCCAAAAACTATGGTTCAGTTCGTAAAACTCTTCGCAAGGCAGAAGCAAGGCAAAATCAAAAATTATAAATAAATAAAATAAATATAAATAATAAATAAATTATATGTTGCTGCTGGTGTGATTTTGCCTATGATCATTTTTTGCTGTTGTGTCGACCGCGATTTTCGTTATTTTTGAGAATAACAAGCAGAAGCAACAATTCGTATTGAACAGTTGAAAACAGTTGAAGCTTTGTAAAGTATAAATTTAACAACTTCTTCTACTTCAACTAATGCAATTTAATCACTGTATAAGAAGACTTTCGTCTTCAGCCATAGATGATCGACTCCTTGGAAGACAAAATGTCACGTTGGTATACGATCTCCTTTGCTGCAAAAAGTTTCCGAAAATTTCCGAGTGGACTTCCTCCGAACCAGCCGAGGTTGCCGTATGGCGGGAATCATAATTAAACAAAAATGTCAAAAATTCTCTAATTAATAAAGATAAATTCATAACAATTATCATCATTTAGCCAAAAAGAACACTCAATGTAACTTGCCCCTTAGTTTACATGTATCAACATCTTTCGATGCAAGTCGGTACGGGTTCCCTTGTTTCAAAATACATGAAACTTTATCTACAACTGTTTTGACCCTATTCACACAAAATTAGAGGGTATGCGTTAAAAAAAATAACTTTAATTTTTCTGGGACACCCTAATATACATATATCTTATTCATAGCCAAATAACGTGCCTAAGATACAGTTAGATCATAGAGTAGCGATACAATTTTTACAAATACCAACCTTTATCTAAAAGACCAGCGTATCAATTACCTCACCAACATGTCTTCTAAATACACTTATGATCTTATCCGACACATTTCGGCATAGGGTCATTTGTTGTGTCGTATAATTCCGTGTACCTTTGGGCGTTTTTAAAGTAAATTTTTGTGATTGATTTTAAAACTGATGTACTTAGATTAATAACATAGACTTATATGTGTAATTATATTACTATTTTTTTTTTATAAAATTCATAATTATAAAAAATAAGTATGATTTTTAATTGATAAGTACCAGAGCTGTTGCGGAGGGCAATTTATGTGAATTAAAAGCGTCTATATAAAACCGATTACCTCAAGAGAAAACGAGAAGGGTCATCTACCCAGGACTATCTCTGCAAATCAGCATTCTTTTTAGGGTGCTAACGGGTGCTAAGGGTGCTAACGGGACCCTATTACTAAGCTTCCACCGTCCGTCCGTCCGACTTCACTGTATCTTATGAATCGTTATAGCTAGACAGTTGAAATTTTCACAGAATGTGTATT
>JBAMAV010001735.1:0-128241 GCA_037043315.1 Amiota communis
AATAAATAAATACTAACCATTCATAGTTATGTATTATACTAAATAAGTTATAATTTTAATTAAGGCCAGTGCTTGCCTGGCTACTAATCCCTTCAGCTTATTGCTATAAGTACAGTTGAAAAATGATAATTAACAGGAATATGTAGATATTTACAGATTAATTTTATTTTATATTATAAGCATATAACATGTGAAAGTTGATTAGTTGTACGTGAACACGTGCCATCAAGGCCTAATTCAATAGTGCCCCTATCACGCTTTTTGGGATTTATTTCCGCAGGTACGAAAATCAAGTCAGTCAACAACACGTCAACCAGAACAGTCCCTACGATATTCCCATAAAGGGGTAGTCTCCACTGCCAGGATGAAATAAATTCTGTGGGCTCCTTACCACCCGTAGTACAAGAATAAAAAAACCTGTGGTCAGACTTCGCACCTGAGTTGCTGGCCCAAAATGTATGCACTAATTTTTGATATGAAAACTCAAGTTATAAAATATTTCCAACATCAAAAATGAAATGAGTGAAAGATGTGATCTATCTTCATCAATACTGGGCTTGTATAAAAACTCATAACCATACACAGAAGGCATACGTATGTACATACATATGTATAAATGGATTATAATTGTTTAATGTTATTTGTTTGGGTTAGTACAAAAAGTATTATAAAACCAGAAAGAAGGCATCATTGGCTATGCCAAATATGTAATACTCTTCACGATCCTCCGGGTTGCATCCAACATTCCTTTCTTAGCATCACTATATTCTCTCTGTTACAGTTTGATTATCAATAAAGAACACAGTTTGAGCGGCACTTTTATTGTAATTTTATTCTTTATAAATTCGTCATTTAATTTGGGTTTGAATGGGAGGTACCCCTACTGGCAACCCTAGGATAATAAAATTAAAATTAATTGATGAATATGGATCAGAGACTTATAGTGTCCAAATTTTAGTTCGATACGTTAAAGAACAATAAACTTTTTCTAATAAGAACATTAATTTCAGTGGTGGTTTGTGTGATCACAAAAATATATATACTTTATGTGGTCTGCGATGACTCCTGTGTGTTACAAACATCATGACAAACTTATAATACTATTCACTCCCGTGAAGAGTATTCTGGATTCTTTGAGAGCGATAACCAGTCTTGCTTTACTCCTTGTACATTCCCTTTTGAGAACAGTGTAATAAAAACAAATTATCGGTTGAACAAGTGAGCAAATAATAGAAATGCGAACGTAAGCAAATCAATTAGAAGAACCAAAAACAACAATTAGATGTCCAATTTTTTAATACATAATTTGATTTTCAGTTTTCTCTTTCAACGAAGACGAAACTATGGTCAGTTGTCAATTTGCAAACGTTGTCATCTTGGCGCCATGCGTAAATATGCAATATATTCATGTACACTTTGCACACTTATTTCTATACAAATTTCATCTAAGACGTTGATTTCTAAAATTCGAACGAATATAACCTTATGCACATGCAAATATTTAATTAATACCATTTTGGAAATGAATTTTCTAATCTATCAATATATGAGCTATGAATGCATACATATGTACATATAAGAACATATGGAACCAAGGTTAAAATAGTTAATATAAATATTATTCATTGTTTTTTCTCAGTGTACTGATCCACTAATGCCGTCTACACATGCGGCTGATTGTACTCGATCAAAGCGCGAGATGAATTTTAGTATTGTATGCGTGTGTACATGGATGTCATTTACTCTGCTAAATTTCAGCATTTCATGTACTCTATAGAGGTAATGAGAAAAACAAAATATCTTTGAAATAACGTATTATAAAGAGAAAACAATTATAGAATCAGTTACTCAGCATTCACACGTTGACCGGTTAATTAAGATCCAAAAAATCTAAATTTAACTGTATACGTATGACATAAATATTCCGAAATGCCTCTCAAAGTGTTATAAACCTCATGGGAACCTCCTAAAAATCATCAACAATCCATGTGTAGGATACAAACAATGATGTTTATTGGATTGTTGTTTGGTTTTCATTAGAATTTTGACTGTGCAAATGTGTTGAGAGAGTAAAAAATGCAAAGTAACGGTAAAAATCCAGTGAGGTGTGAGAGAGAAAGAGAGCTCAAATGATCTTGTGCTCATTCATTCAGTCAAAGTAGTAGATAGCACATGATTTCGTGAGCGAGCTGTCCAGTCTATATGTTTAATACTCTTTGATTCAGTCTTTTATCTACAATCATTTGTAGTCTTTGCCTTTGTGGCGATGGTCTGGTTTTGTTCCTGCTGAAGATCGTTCGCCTAGTGAATTAAAATTAAAAATGTAATAATAATAATAAAGTATTCATTTCGCTAATTTAATTTGTGATATTTTTATTTTTTTTTGTTGTAAATTATGAATTAAGAAGATTATTAAATTCTTATTTCAAGTATTATTGTTGTGAAAATTAAGTATTGGAGGTTTTTTTTTTTCTTGAATTTTTAGTTATTTAAATAATTATTTTCACTTTCTAATTCAAAATTAAATGTCAAAAGTGTTTTATTATGGTGTAAAATGTGTTGTTGTGTTGTTATTTTAAGTGCGTCATTGTTTGTGTCGGTCATCATCGAGGTGAGTGTGTGAGTGAGTGAATGAAGTGCGTCGGAGCACGTAAAACAAACAAAACAATAAAGACAGCAACACGACAACACTTAGCTTTAATTTCTTCTTACTACGTTTTTTGAGAATGCTTACGAAAGTGCAAAAACGACCAATTGTCGTTGGTCGTAGACTCATCTCACCTCACCACACTTGACCATACTGCATCAAACCTTATCTCAACTTCTTTCACCATACTGTGGTGGACAGCAATTTATATGAACAACAAAAAAGGTAAGACAAAAATTTAGGAAAGTTTTTGTTATGTTGTGAAATTTGTTGACTTTTGTTGTTCTGTTCACCTCTCTCTGTACTGTTATACGATTTTTTTTTGTTTTTTAGTTTTTTTGAACAATTTTCTAGCCTCTTTTTATTTACACTTGAAATTACAGTAAAAGTAGTTTTTGGTCGCCAACTTGTTGTTTTTATTATTCTTTGTATGTGGTGTTTCATTTTTTTTGTTTTGTTTGCTTTTATTTTTGTTTTGTTTGGAGTAACAAATAACTAAAGACAAACAGAAGCGAAAGTACTTCCTTCGTTGTGGAAAAGCAAGCAGCTGCAGCAGCAGCAGTAGAACACATAACAGGAGAGTAAAAGCAAAGGACTATGGATACAGTATACAATGATTACATTGGCTGGACAAACACATAAACGTACACCTACATCTATACAAATTATCAAACACACACACATATGTATGTATGTATGCACTCATGTAACGCCTACATGGGCATGTGTTGTATGTGAATACATTGGTTCTGTTGTTTGCGTCATTCGTTTGTTTGGACTCCTAGAAGCATGCAACACAAAATGAAAAAAAAAGAAGAAAAACCAACAGCCAACTGACCAAAGCTACAAACGAACGAATAAAGTAAAGCGGCCCATAGACATACAATAATATGCCTTATTATTATGAAGGTTCATGCCATAAAATTGATACACTTTAGGCTCACTCAACCAATTCAGTCTAACATGGTGACAAATATGATAAATTTTTAACAAATTTAAAAACTTTAAAGTTTCTTTCTAACATGGAATTTAAATCCCGTATTAAACAAGGTCTAGTTGTACATACCATACATATGTTCTTGTATATATTGTATCAATAAAATAATTAAAGTAGGAAATTAGTTACCAGTAGGTAGACAATACAAAGAACATGTCCAATATTGCATTCAGTTGTTACTCAGCCTTTGAAAAGTGGCCAAGAATCCACCGCCTCCCGATATGATATGCAGTGGGATACCTAATGGGACGGTGGCTAAAGTGCGGGTTGCATTTTTTACTACGCGCCTGAACAGATATGTTACGCTACCAATGGCATCATCATCGCGGTCATTACACCCACTATGATAAGAAGGCAATCCAACAAGAAGATTACAATACCGGATTTGCTCAATAATATTGTACGTCTATTATTCGCTTTATGAATAAATAAATGAACAAAAATTAAGTAAAGGAAGCAAGCATGGCAAAGTGAAGTGCCAAATGTTTGCATTTGTGCGACGTTTTATGTTTGCAACATCACGCGTTAGGCTCACGCGCCTCCAGATCGTCAACCTCTTCTCCTTTTGTGTCTTGTTGCTTCATACTCTCATAATCTTCATAAGAAATTGAAATGGCAACAAACACATTTCTTCTTGTTCAGCAGATTGTTATTATTTGTCCAACAGCAACGACAACGACAACAGCAAAAAAAATTACTGAGTAAATTACAACAATAAAGTAAAGAAGAAAGAAAAAAAAAAAAAATCTCAAAAAATACCAACAATGAGAAGAAATACAATTTGAGAGATATAGAGGATAAGTGACAGTAGTTGTATATTGGTTGTATGTATGCTGTTCTTCATTGGTGTGCTAAGATCGCACGCTGGACCCGGGGCAGCAAACGAAATGAGAATTCCAACTTGATCTGCCCTAGAAATGACCGGACGAATGAGATTTTTGCTCATAATTATATTAGAATACTTAAATTTTGAGTGTTCATCAATATTTCGCATAAGTATAACATATGACTAGTGTCCAGTTCCATCATGATGATTGATGGTTTGTACTGTGTACCATTTTATTCTTAAGAAGTGGTTGTGAGATAAGTGCTATATCAACCAGATTGTCTATTAAAAAATATGTTAGTTCGTGTAGATGCTGATTAGAACTCCATATGATAATCCATAATTTATTGTCAATTTTTACTAGATTTAGATGTTTAGTCAGGCGAATATGAATGATATTTATCATGTTTGCCATTTGTTGCATTAGCTATTTCATCATAGTTTTTAGTGATTCCATGTCATTCTGGTAAGTTGGAAGTTTTTAGTGTATGCTTGTCGCTATTAATTTGTTTATTTCCAGAGCTAATACCATTTTGCTGGGTGGGACTAAGGTGTGTTTCCTTGGTTTTTGGTTGTAATGAGACAACTACTTGGGCGTAACTTATATATTGTTCCACTCATGATTTGAGCTCCTTCAGTGTTTTGGCGTCCAAGTCCATTTTCACGAATTTGAGCAAAACATAGTATGTTCAGAGCTTTTTAAATTTCACAACCCTTTCAATTGGCTGCGTGATTTCCATTACAGAGAGAGCAATTCACAAGTTCGGATTCTATTTTTTATGGACCCTTGCGCACACTTTATACAAACCAGGTCTCTGGTGCAAAAGTTTTTTGTGAGACTGTATATTTGGCAATTAGAACGCTGAGCTATTGTCCTTTTGTGATGAGATAGCTCAAATTCGATTTTCGTTTGTAGAAGGGAAGTAATTTTGTATATATCTTTATTATTTACATTATTTTTTAATTCTATAAAAAAAATGAGAAGCTGTATTTGCGTGCTTGTCTGGTTCACGTTGTTAATATTGAGTACTTTTCTTGAAGCTCCAATTTTATTTCTTTAGTAGTATCTGTTGAAGGGTGGATTTTTCTGAGTACTGCTTTGTTTTTTAGACGGACAACCACGTTAAAAAACTTAATAAGCCGTTTGAATGCAATAGTTCAGGTAATGTTTGTTTAGATGATACGGATAATCTTCGAAACGACTTATCCAATTTTAAAAATTCTTTCATCAGTAGAATGCTACGTTGTCACTGAATGTCATAGGATACTTACATTTTAAACATTTTAATATAGGTTTTTTAGGATTAAGATTTTTACATTTTTTCCACAGCCAAGCACAGAAACGTTGGTACGTATTTATGCAGGGCTTTTTCTTGAATTTTGTGTTGATTTTTCCTCTCTGAGTACGCACACGAGTATCGCGCTCTCCGTTATCTTCTTTTTGTACATGTTGGTCACTGAGATCGACCCAAGAGAGAGACTGTGTGTTTCGTTGTTCGTGCTTTGATTGCTTTTGCAAAGCAGACATAAGTTAAGGCGTATGTGTGTGTACGCACAAGAGTACTGCCAAAGTCCATTGTCTACAAAGACTGGACAATTCCCTCAATAAATTGTGTTTGCTCACCAAATTGTAACATAAACAATTTCAATTTTTTTTTTTTTTTCGAGAGAGGGTAAGCTAGTTGAGTATAAAATGTTAACAAGAAAATCGTAAAGAAATAAGAACATCTTCCAAGTTCTTCTTAAATTTTCAGTATGTATGTAGTATTATATCTGTAGTCCTACCTACCTGTCCACACCGATCTAAATAATACGGATATTATTAAAATGATTGAAATTACGACTATTAGATTCTGGTATTTCGATAATTTCTCTATATATTATTGCAATGTGTTTCTCGAGATTTCGAGAACCCATACTGCGCCATTTACTGAGTGATCTGATTATGCGAACAATATTTACCACATCAAAATTGCTGTTCTTTCATCATTTTAAAGTACACTTATCACACAATACACACTCCTGCATAACTTTCCATGAAAGTACCATGGTTTTTATTCTAATTCTTGTCACGAAAATTGACTCAAGGAAACCAACAATGTCAAAACACTGCACAGAACTTATGTACCGCTTTCATTGGTTCCTTGGTTTAAAAAATTCACACATACAAAATTATTTATTTTCCTCCAGCATAAGACAATTTGTGTGATCACGGGGGCGGTAACATTATAATATGGGGCTGATTTTCGTGGTATGGTGTCGGAGCAATACATCGAATTTCTGATGCCATGACCAGATTCCAATACAAAGACATCTTGGAAAACATCATGCTGTCGTACGCTGAAGAAAAAATGTGACACTGATTGGTGGACTTTTCAACAAGATAACTATCCAAAACAGACATCCAAGTTGGTCAAGAATTGGTTCAAAGACAAGAAAGTCAATTTATTAAGCTGGCCAAGTCAATCGCCATACTTGAATCCGGTCGAAAACCTTTGGAATGAGCTGAAGAACAGGATTGGAAAGCAAAATTTCCCAATTAGGGACCGATTGTAGTGTGGGAGTGTGTCCAAAGGCGAATGAAATTCGTAAATTTGAATGCTTTTCATATCCCAATAGAGATGTATCTATTAAGTATTTTGACAAGTCACTTTATTTGATTTTATCCTGCTTTGATGAGCTGTGTATTGGATGGAATCAGTAACGAAACGAAAACGATAGCTCGTGACGATAATACTGTTGTTGGCTTCCTTCGGCGCGTGTATTGGGGCTTCTTGCGCATGCTTAGTCAGTCAGCCAGACTGATGGGCTTCTTCGTCGTCGTCATCATCATCATCGTTGTTTTCTTCTTGGTTTGGCTTGTCTGTTGCATCAATTCCTTCCTTCTTTCTTTCTTTCATGATTTGCATCATTGTTTTTTAATACTAAAATAACTGACTATAAGAGTTTGAAATTTTTGGTTGGTTGGTATACCTCCTATTAATTCCCAAGCAGATTCAATTCAATCTTGTTTTATTTTTAGTTTTATGCCAGTATTTATTATTTTGCCTCTCTATACACTGGTATTTTGTTGAAATAAAACTGTTCTTTTGCGTTTCAAAAGAGACCAGACGTTTTCTATTATATTTAAATCTGGACTTTGAGGTGGCCAGTCCAAAGTGGTGACACCAACATTCTTCAAAAAGTTAGTTATCATCTGTGCATTGTGGCATGGTGCATTATCCTGTTGCAGGATAAATGATTCCCCAATAAGCCTATCTCCGGAAGGAAAGGCATTTTCATTTAGGGTACTCAAATATTGACCTTGGTTCATCGAGCCGGTGATAGGAACCAAGTTACCCAGCCCATTATACGCAACACAACCCCAGAACATGACAGAGCGTCCACCATGGCTCACTTTTTGACAAACGGGCCGTTTTTTTTGCCTTTTTACCCTTGGCAATCTTACAAAAAATTTGTATTTTGATGAGTTATACTCAAAGGAGCTTTCATCTGTCCATAGAACGCTTCTCCAGAACTTCTTTGGCTTGTGCAGATGTTCCTTTGCGAAGGCCAGTCTTTTAAGCTTGTTGCCTTTGATATGTACGGCACGTCCTTAGGTTTCATTTTTTTTTTATTCAATTTCCCAATAGATGAAGCACATTTGTTTCTTATTATATAACAATAAATTAAAAAAAAAAAAACACTAATACTTTTTTTTAACATTGAAAAGGGGTTTATTTATTTGACAAATACGAACATTTTCGAATTGTCAGTTTGAAATTTTATGAGTACTACTTGAGGCTGCCCCACTCTCGCGAGATACCGCAACGTTCCTCTCAACAACCCAAGACCAACACATGGACATATTAGTGTAGGTATAATAATTAATATATAAAGAAAAAATGTATTATAAAGAAAAAATGTATGAAGTAGAGCAGCTAGGTTAAGTCCACTGGTCTGCTCCTTTTTAGTCGTCTACGTTTTGTTAATTCGTCTGAAGGAATGTCAATCATTTCAACGTTGGAATGTCGTTCTAAGGTGTTATGGTATCTTCTACTTGCATTGTTGATTTCTTCGTGCACCATTTTTACACCGAGGTCTTTATGTATGTCATAAATTGTTATGTACCAGTCAGCATTAACTATTGCTCAAAGGACTTTAGATTGTTGTCTTTTACGTTCGTTTTTTTGGCAGTGCCCCATAGTTGTATGCCATACGTTCCTATGGCCTTAATTACAGATGTGTAAAGTAGTAATTTCCCATTAGTATGAAGTTTTGATTGTCTGTTGAAAAACGGATATTACTGCTTGAATTTTAGTACAAGTTGGTCTTTCTTTTTCTGGATGCGATATTTCCAAGTCAGTTTGCTGTCAATATGCATGCCTAGGTACTTGGCCACGTTGCTTAATGGAATGTCAGTACCTTTTATTTTTACTTGTCTTGGCTGATAAGCTGTAAGTAAAGTATATCTCACTTGCAATGTTTTCATTTGGTTTATCTTAATTTTCCATAAATCAAACCAAGTGCAAGTTTCGTCCAATATTTCATCTATTGCCACATCAAGCTTTTTGTTTGAGTACATAAGAATAGTGTCGTAAGCAAAGGTGTCCACCATTGTCGAATTGTCTTCTGAGATTGGAATGTCATATGTATATAAAGTATACAGTAAGGGCCCAAGCACGCTTCCCTTAGCTTTAATTGTCTGAAAAAACTTCTTCTTTAAACGACGTCGGACAGTGCGCTTACTGATTGGATTCTTGGCCGTCAAATTCCATTGATCTGCAGCAGATTGAGGCTTTAGAAAAATAATTTTTTCTAATTTCTCGTAGAAGGACTCGGTCTTCAGAGGGTGTTGTTTTGCGCTTAACACCTGATCTCGTTAAGTTTCTTATGCAATTATGCTTTTTAAACTTATTAATTTGATAGTGCACAATTTGAACGACACATAAAACTCATTTGCTATGTCTTTTACTGCCGTTCCAGCGTTAAACTTTGCTACCATTGAAGATCTGATAATCAAACTCTACTCAGTCGTTTTACCCATGTTTTTTAAAACTTTTTCTTTTTTTTTTTTTGTTATTTGTGAGCACTACAGACAAAATTTCGTACATTGATAATATCTTACAAGTTAATTATAACATAGAAAACAAGACTAATACACAATTTGTTTGGTGAGATTCTCCGATCCTTAAGCTCATGTGGATGGAGCCTCTTCAGTCTTCTTCTATCAATTTTTAAACCATTTTTTATTTCTTTATCAACGCTTAATATCAATTAAAGTTAAGTTTTTTTTTTTTTTTGAGATCATTTAATTACAATTCCAATTAATCGTTTAAAAGAACAATTATAAGGGATAGTTTTAATACATTGGCAGTGAGTTGAATTACTTTAACAATTTAATTTAGTTTATTCTTCTATTTAGTAGATCCGATGGGTGGAGCCGTTTTAACCTTCTCGGGCAGTGATTTATTTTTAGAGCCGAAGCAAGAGGATTAACATGCACATTCAAAGCATCATTGTATCGACTGGTATGGCGGTTAATTTGTGCATTGACTGTTGGGATTCCTAGGTCACAATGAATTGACATTCTCCTGACATACCAGGGGGCACCCGTAATGTTGAGTAGAGCTTTGTTCTGCATGGCCTGAACTCTCTTGATAGTAGACTTTGCTGAGAGTCCCCAGAGCTGAATGCCGTAAGTGTATGATGGTACAACTATGGCCTTGTAGATCGTAACCTTGGCAGAGAGATTCAAAGCCACCTCAATTTGTTCATCTTGTTTCTGCACGTAGCTGTGATCATGTTAACATGCTTGGACCACGTCAAACGTCGATCCAGTATCATGCCTAGGTACTTAACTGAAGCTTTCTGGGGGACTTGGGTGCCTTTGAGAATTACTGGTGGACAGCTCCTATGTCTCAGCGTAAAGCAACAGTGCTGGGATTTAGACACGTTAACTCCAATATTCCAACGCCTAGACCAGGCATCAAATTCATCAAGAGATTTTTGAGCGGTGGCAGCAGCTAGATTGCAGGAAGTATCACTCGCTAAAAACACTGTGTCGTCCGCATAAGTGGCAGCTAGGGTGTTTTCATATCCCGAGTAAATAGCGTGTAGAGGACTGGCCCTAGGACACTGCCCTGAGGAACACCAGCTCGAATTTTTCGAATAGTTGACCTCTCATCCCGAACTTCAACCAAAAACGAACGATTTTGTAGATATGATCTGAGAATATAGAAAAATTGGGCGGGGAGGAGAGACTTAATTTTCCAAAGCAGTCCATCATGCCAAACCCGATCAAAGGCCTGTTCCACATCAAGGACACAGCTGAACAGTACATTTTCTTTTCGTAAGCCTGCAATATGGCATTGACAATGCGGTGTACCTGCATGGTACCATGTCCATGTCTAAACCCAAACTGGTGATTTGGGATAGCACACCTGTCGCCCAGTGCAACCATCAATCTACTGAGAAGTATTCTTTCAAATACTTTAGAGATTACAGGCAGCAAGCTTATAAGACTATACGACTTGACGTTACTTTCCGATTTGCCAGGTTTAGGCACCATAACAACAACCACACACCTCCATTGCGAAAGAAAATGATGGAGACAAATGATTTTATTAAGGAGTTGAACAAGAAATAGGATGAAAGCAGGTAGTTGTGCTGAAGCAAATTCAGCCGCAGAATAAATGTTCCTGGTGAACAGCTCAACAGCATCATCAATGTCATCAGTGGTACGAATTTCCATATTTAAATTGATGAGTTGTTCCAGTTTCGCCTGGAAGAGTTCTACAATCGCGTTTCTTGGCAACAATCTGGGCTTCGTCTGATAGCAGATGGCACAAACTCCAAACTCAATGAGCAGAGGAAGATGATCCGAACTGAGATCAGTGATACTCCTAATGGACAGAAGATTACATGGCACACCTCCATAGACCGCAAAGTTTATTGCGCTAGGGGTACGGTGATTGTATGGGTAGTGTGTGGGAGCTCCAGTTGCTAGAACCTGAGCATTAGAGCTCGTTATATAATCGTACAGTGATATACCTCTAGGATTGCATGGACGACCGCCCCAAAGTTGATGATGAGCATTCCAGTCTCCAGCTATAATATATTTTGGGCCAAATTGAGATAAAAGTTGACTGAAAGCCAGTGTTGGCCATGCATAGATTGGAGGGCAGTAAATAGCTAAAGTTAAGTACAAAAGTTGTCCGATAGTCACAAATAGATTTTGACAAAATAATTATGCCAACCAGTGTACTTACCATGTATGTTAAATTTTTAGTGAAATTATAGAAGACTTTAAGAGTTGCATAGTCAACATAATCTACCCTTGTAATACATAAATCATCTAAAAATTAAAAAAAAAAAAAAATTAAGATTACCCTATAGACTAATTGAATTGAATGTGTTGACAAATCAAACCGAAAATCAATTGTATTACCTACGAGTAACTAACATATGTATGTACAATAGTATGGGTTGTATTGTGGTATCAGTCAAACATAAATATGAATGTATGTACCATATGTGCCTTATTGAATCAAAAACTTTACAAATGCAAGAACTTAAGAGTAAACCACAAGTACACAATAACCAATATCATCAACATAAATTGTCTAAATAAGTGTGAATGCTATATACGAGTATATCTGTCAATTAATTTCTTTAAAAATTTCCATTGACACATTTGTAGTTTTTTTTTAATATAGTGATACCAGTGTATGACTCTATTTGACTAACTAAGTGACTGACTGACTCACTGATTGACTAACTGGGTTTTGTGGGTGAGCAATTAAATGACTATGTTTGGGTTCGTAGTGGAAACAATTTACTAAACTATTTTATAACTAAAATATGCCAAACATGCACAAGAAACTTCAGTACATGGACATGTTCTCCTACTCCTACTCCTACTCATGTGTTGTGTGTCCATTCTATAGACACAAGTTTGATAGACATATAATTTGTCATACTGCAATCTAGTACAACATCCAAAGTGGTGGTTGCTGCTATCTGCCACACAAAAGAACCAAGCAACGAACGAACGATTGAATGAACTGCAAAAGGAACGAGAATTTCCGGCACAGAGGTTTTGGTATTGAGGTTTGGGCTTGAATTTTGTTCGGTTTGGTTTGGTTTGGTTTGGTTTGGTCAAGTTACCTTTGAAAGGCACGCACGCACATTCAAAGCTCAAATAATAAGCAATTATGCCGCAATTCAACTGGACCAAGTTTGTGTGTGCTTGGGGAAACTGGGTAACCGGATACAGGATCAGGCAGACAGGTAGGTCAGGTAGGCAATATTACACAAGAGGCATATAGGAACTTAACTTTCTGTGGCAGGCTGGCATGCAGGCAGCCGTGAAAATGAGCTGACATATTGTTGTGATTTTGCAATGATTGAGGCAGTAAAACTGACATAAGATTCAGTGGGTTGGGTGAGGAAGAGAAAGGAAGGATGTATATATGTGAATATGGCTTATGTTTTGACATTGGTGTTAGTATTGGATGGAATGGTATGTATGTATGGCAAACTGATTGAGTCGAGTCAGTGAAAGACAATAGTTGAGTTAATGCAGTTGCTGCCACGGTGCACAAGTGTTCGCATCGTGATGATGATGATGATAATGATGATGATGAAGCTACTGTAAGTTAAGTGCAGCCAATCACATTTTAAATGTATTTGTGTGTATGAGTAAGTGTGCGTGCTGTGTGTGTATGTTAGTTTGATTCAAAAACGCTTCACATTTACAAAACACTTCATTCAAATGCATTGAATTCATATATGTACATACTGCATAGAAAGCTATTGCTGCTTCAGTATCTACTTCTGATGATGCTCCTGATGTTGCTGCTGCTGCTGCTGCTGATACGTCTCCTGATGTTGCTGTTGCTACTTCAGCTACACAAAGTTTGATTCAGTCCAGTTCAGGCTACTACCTGGTTGCTACTGCTGATAGTCAAGGCTACTGAGCACGTCCATCAGGCGCAGTATTGTCTGTGTTGCGCATACATAATGAACACTTACTAATACATACACATACACAAACACATACTCATACATATTGTGTATATACTCATACTACATACACATACTGCTGCACTTATTATGTCACTTCTTTCGTCCATTTTGTATCTAGATTCCTCATAGTTGCATCTTTTCTCTACACATATACATAGACATACCTGCATACATACATACATATGTGTATGAGTTGTCGGTTTCCCAGTTGGAATTTGTTAGCTCGCTTGATTTTCATTGTTGTTGTTGTATTTGTATATTCAATAATAAATGCTCTGGTGCCAACCAACCAACTTTCTAATGAATCAACTAACGAGGGCCTCCGGTACAGAGGGGCCTTTATAAAAAAAAAACCCAAACATATTCGAAATATTTTCAGGGGACTTCAAACCTCGACAAGTGTGGCGATCACAAAAGAAACCAGAAAGAAGGTATCATTGGCCTTGCCAAAGATGTAATACTCTTCACGCTCCTCCGGGTTGCATTCAACCGAACGGCGTCAAAAGCCAGACATCAGATATGCTCCCTTTCTTAGCATAACTATATTCTTTCTGTTACAGTTTGAGTATCAACAAAGAACACAGTTTAAGTATCAAATATGAGCACAGTTTTAGGAGCACAATACAGTTTTGTATGTACTTTTTTAAATGTGGGTTTGTATGGAAGGTACCCCTCCTGGTACCCTAAGATCTTAAAATTTGCATGGTAGATGAATATGGATCAGAAACTTATAGTGTCTAAATTTTAGTTCGATAAGTCAAAAAACAAAAAACTTTCTAATAGGAATATTAATTCAAATGGGGGTTTGTATGGGAGGTAACATAGGAATAAAAATGCCTTCAGTTCAAAGAAGCAATTATATATTTCTGAGTCGATTGGGTCCCTCGTTTAATTTTACCGCCCTGAACTACCAAAGAACTTAGTGCACTACTGAGTTTAACTCTCATATTTTAGTTCTTTCAATTGCAACACCATCATCATTATCATCATCATCATCATCGACACTTAACTTAGTATAACATCGAACTCGCCATTGGTCTTTTGAACCACTCCCTGCAATGCCCACCACCGTCATCATCATCATCATCAGTATACCACCTCCTTTACTAGTCCTGCCTGTCTTGTCGTATGTTGAACGAAGAAACGCAATTAGCAACTCGATTGTTCGAGCTGACGCGATTTGCATCAAATTAAGTTCTTCTTCTTGTTTAACATCATACAATATAATTTCTTTTTTACTCAATCCCTTTAGTCCTCACTTCTTCTTTTATAGTTTTTCATCTCTTTCTCAGTTTAAATATGTATATTCCTATATTCTATATACCATTCCCCCAGCTCCCTTTATTGGTGCTTCTGTTGCATAAACATGAAGCTTACGGAAGAGTCCTGTGAGTACTCAATGAGAAGTTAACTACAAGATACAATGGCTGTTAATACATAATTTCTTTTGCATATTACATTCAGCCAATTAAGGCCAAGTTTTTGTTATTCAACAAACGCTCGATTTGCATTTAAAGATATGTACTACATACATATGTACATACATATGTATTTACTGCTGTACTACTTTTTTATATATGGATATACATATATGTACGAGTATGTAAGTCCATATATAATGTAGAGAAAAGAATAAGTGTAATGGTGCTCAGTCCTATGGAAGCCAATGTAAAGAATTGTACTATGAGGTGTACATTGTAATATGTATTAAAGTGAATTTATGCAGAAGCACGAGCACAGTCTGATAGGTTTCTTAACTAGATGATATTACAATATATTAAGCTATGTGGGACCAAAAAGGTCTGTTGATAAAGGAGATTTCATTTAAAGGTCCTCTGTGCAAACTATTTCTCATATTAATTAATACACTTTGGATGGATCTTCTCATTCAGGATGTATTTTCCAAAATATTTAAATATCTTATGCATCACAGCTCCACATTCCGTTATCAGGTTTCATTACATTCCCAGTCTTAGGCCCGGAATAGACATCCAAGATGTACTTCTAGTTTTCTAACTAACAAAGAATAAAACAACATATCGATATTGATCTACTGGGTATGCGACTATGGGACTTTACATCGAATTCAAATCTGCAAATTCTCAATAGTGAGTCATAAATTCGATCATTCACCGAGATCTGCAGATTCTAACGATCAGAGGGGAGAGATCATCAGGCAGAATATCAGAATCGCTTTGACAGACCGTGGAAAAATACATAGTGTATACTAGTTGACCCTAGCAGACGTTGTCCTGCCTTCTATGTAAATCACCTTTTATCTTTTGGCGAGAAAGAACAGAACAAAGAGAGCAATACTCTTAAGCGTACTCAATTTATAAATATGTAATAAATAATTGTAACATTGCTCGCTTCCTCTACGCAAATCCAGAGAATATTATGTGTAGTAATATATTCACTCCCGTGAAGAGTATTATAAGTTTGTCATGAAGTTTGTAACACACAGAAGGAGACATCGCAGACCACATAAAGTGTATATATTTGTGATCAGCTCGATGAGACGCTAATCGCTCAATGCGTGGCTTTAGCCTAACTGTAACATTTAGGCCGGCATCGTTTCTGAAGAAATATGTACCAAACAATGACTTTTTCAGGATGCCACGGTGTTTTGCCTTGAGGATTCTCTTCAATCCAAATGCAGCAGTTTTGCTCATTGACATATCCACTCAAACAAAAATGAGTTTCTTTGCTGAACAAACTTTTCTTGTGAAAATTGGATTGCCGATTGGGCCTCCCCCGAGCCAGACGAGGTGGCCATATGCCGGAAATAATATTTAAATAAAAATTACAAGGAATTAATTTTCGAATAATGTCAAATTCATAGCAATTATCAAGATTAGTCAGTAAGAAAACACCATTTATTTCGATTTTCTTTTTTTTTAATCTACTATACAGAATTTTTTATTAAGTGTTGCTGATAATTTCTTATTAGTGATTTCAATTCAACAAAAGATAGGATAAGTTAGAATTCAAGAGAAATTTTCATTGGACACTAATTTTAATTACTCAGTCTGTTATCATATTAATAATTTTACACCTCAACAGAAAATAGACTTTGTTTTATACACTCCCATTTTACGTAGCCGATCTTAGGATTTATGTTTAGACTCACAATTAACGGTAAGAAGGCATATTACATATATAATTTGGCCGCAAAGCATGAGCTTTCCAAGAGCACTATAAATAAGACGAAGTTTCTTGTGTGTATAACTTATCACTTGGTTCAATCTTTTAAAATCGTTCAGATGAAAATATTAATCCATTTTGATTGATGGTGCATCGTTGTGTTCTTTGAAACAGAAAAAATTCCTTAAAAAATACAGAACATATTGTTTTGTTGCAGAATAATATTTTTTGAGACACTGCTAAACCTTATGAAGGAAAGAATCTTAAAATTTATAAATATGCAGCAACACCATCCAGTAAAGCAGAATATGAAGAATATATAGACGACATTTGGTGACTATACTGATGATTTTACTCGCTTCTAAAATAACAAATTATTGTCTTAAGAATGCCAACGGTAGCTTAATATATGTACATTAGTATACGGCTAGACGTATAACTATTTATAGCTACGTCTTATAGTACATGACTTTGTATGAGCAATACAATATGATTTTTAAAAAGACAACTCAAACTAGAAAAAAATAAGTATTAATTTGTACACCATCTGGTGCTGGTAGTGGGGGCACATTGCATTGATAAAATAGCGTATATGAATTTCCTTGCAGAAACCGCAGACGAAACCAAAATGGTCAAGATACAATGGTACACAACGAAAACTCGTTAGACTCCTCGAACACAATTTGATGTGTTGTAATATTTTAACTTTCATGACGCGGTTGGCCAAGACAGACAGATAAATGGACATCTAGTTAGACATCTAGATAGACGTTGTTCCATTGCATTGGCTGGTTGGTGGTTGGTGATTGTTTGGTTAGTTCGTTGGTCAAGTATTGGATATCAAGTGGCAAGTACAAAATTGCAAGTTTTCGAAACATGAAATGGCGAATTATGAATTGCAACAAAACCGCAAAAAGCATTCAAGTGAAAATGCGTCAGGGTATTTGAGGCGCTCGCTTAATATACACACATATTCATTCATATATTACATACATGTATCTATGTATGAATATAATATATAAGATATAAATTCATAGTTAGATACAGATGCTGTCTTAAGCCACACATGTATATTTATATAGAGAGAAGAATCATCTCATCGTTCACGCCTCATAAGTTATTCATAAACATTTTCCGGTCTTGTAGGTTTCGCTTCAAATATGCAACTGAGATTTTGCCATACCTTCTATCAATTTTTATGCCTCCTTCTCCGTCAACCTTTTACTCTGAATCTGTAATACTTTGATCTTTTTGTTTTTAGGCATTACGGTAGCATCCCCGTCCGATGGAGTGAATTCAAAAATTCTTTTGGGTAATTGATAGCTTCATCTGCTTCTACAACAGTGTCGACGGACTTGTATGTTACTATGCTTTGCTTTGAATATTTGATAGAATAATATTGTTAAGTTTTTCAATGTCTTTATTCTTGGCCGTATGAATAGCGCTTTTACTCAGCCAACTGTGGCTGATACGAAATTACAGAAGTTATGAGCCAATAAAATTTTTCATTAGTTTAAATTAACCGGCAGCTTTCCGTTTTCAATTTTCACCAACGGTTGTGTAAATATCTTAGCTTATCGATAGTTTTTTCGCATAGTCATACAGCATAGTATTTCAGGCAGCCTTTTATTTCGTCCGCTGGTATCGATCGAGAAATTACAGATATTCTTTGCCTTAAACCACCTGCAAGCAATATCAATGCTTTCCCAAATAGTCTGCTGATCTGAATCATCAATCACGACCGTCAAGCAATAATATATAAGTTTGTAATTATGCCGTACAATAAAGATACACTTCAATCATAGTGTCGATGAGAACATGCTGGCTCAAACTATAATCTTCATCTTACTATTACTGCAATTGCGATAGTAATCGCGTGACCACGGAGTCTTGTTTGACGCTATTCTGCTATCGTCTATCGCTTTCCTTCTGTTCAGAACGAAGCAGATCTGAAGCTAAAGAACATGATAGCCTATGAAAATTTAATAAATACATATAACATTACTATTTGGAAAATTTAAATCTAAATGAAAACTTGTTCTTTCACTGAATCCTGATCATTAAGTTAAAAATATATGCACGAGTATGTATATCAAAAGGTAAAATCATGGATATCTGATCAAAAATTGATTTCTCGTTCGCAAGCAAAGACAATTAAAGTCATTGCTATGCAATTAACGAACGAGAGCAAGTGCTATAGGCAATGTAACAATGAGAAGTGTTTAGAATAGAATAGATTGGGGGAAAGGCAAAAATTTCTTAATTACAGTTCCTTCGAGATTCTGGTATTCAGCAAGAATTCCAAGATTTTTTTTTCAGGTAAAGCTGCAATATCATTTGGTTCCATGTCTACATTGGTCGTTTCGACTAATCCGCATATTATGTAGATGTTAGATAACTCTGCAATGTCCTGAGAAGCCTATGATTACACAAATACCTTTCCGTGTTTGTCCCAGTATTTTTTGTGTTCTTTTGCGAAATCCATTGAAGAAGGCATGCAAATTTTTGCTACTCTGATAATTTTTGTGACAAACAACTTTGGTACAATTAACCATCAAACCATTATTTTATTTTAGGGGAACTCCAAGGCAGCCCACTTCGTCTCCTTCCCGAGATACTCACTGTGTTGAGTAATCTAAATTAATATAGTTATTTGATGCTAGTATTTTATGTAATACTACCCGGCGCACGTTACTACGCCCCTGACGTCAGAGCCACACAATTCTGGTCTAGGTTGTAGATGGTTGTTGAAAAGCTCGTTGTAATCCGTTCTGAGCGGTGAAATATTGTGTACTATATATGATATTTTCTTTATAATAATTTTTGGTATACTACATTTTTTGTTTGAAGAGCTAGTGTGTAAACAAATAAATTGAAGGTTTTCCAAAACGGGAACAGGCAACATACAATTTGCCATGCGACAAACATGGGTTTTCAAGATTAATCCCGCAAATACTCAATGACTCACCCTGGGATTTATTTACAATAACAGCAACTTTGTATTGTTGCATAAAGCATTAATCGTAAATCTGAACGAAAAACATAATACCTAATTCTAAAAGAAGGCTATCTATCATTGGCTATGCCAAAGATGTAATACTCTTCACGCTCCTCCGGGTTGCATCCAACCTTCCTTTCTTAGCATCACTATATTCTCTCTGTGACAGTTTGAGTATCAACAAAGAACACATTTTAAGTATCAAATATGAGTACAGTTTGAGTGACACTTTTATTGTACTTTTACTCGATTATAAGTTTGTCTTTTAATTTGGGTTTGTATAGGAGGTACCCCTCCTGGTAACCCTAAGATCATGAAATTTACATGGATGACCTTGAGAAGAGCTGGACCGATTTTTTAATTTTTTTTTTTTTTTGGTTGTACTTATGAGTTCAAGTTAATTACCAAGTTTATTACTTGGACCCGGTAGATGGCGTTGTTTTGGAGACACACCCAGTTGTTAACTTTCGCAAAATATACTTAATCATATTTTCATACTCTTCACGGGAGTGAATATATAGTTTGTCATGAAGTTTTACGCACAAACAATCCATGGAGATCAATCCCATCTTAGGCTTGCCACCAGCATTGACAGTGTGACATTGTGCACAACGTTGGACAAATAGTTTTTTGCCTTTTTGTAAAATATCATCAGGTAAATTATCCATTTTATTTAAGATACTCAAACAAAATAATGATTTTTGTTTTTTGCGTTTATGTAAGCTCTAGATTAAACTGACAATTGTTCAAATGTCAAATTAACATTGAAGAGTTGCATTTTGTAGTGTGCAAAATGACAAAAAATTTAGCTACTAAAACACATCATTCCGTAAGACCCAATGCTGACACATTAAATGGCCCAAGACACGATACAACGATTGTAATACAAATTTATCCTAGTAAAATAATAATAATGTTTCGTCCGTCATTGACATTGCCGTCTGCACACTTCAAAAGATAACAAAAAATGGATGTTTTACAACATCATTGCATGTGTTGTATGCTGTATCACACACACACGTAAATGTTGTATTACAATCGTTTGGATCTTTGTTTAGTGGTCAATTAATAAATATAAAAAGGAAAAAAAGTTGATATAAACGTAACTATAATATATGACACTGAACATTTTAGTATGTACTATGTAAGTATATACTGGAAGCCTGAATGAATGTATTTATGTTGATTTTGAATGCGTTCATGCATGTCTCTTTTAAAGTGTACTGGTCATGTAACGAACATCAATATTTAGAAATTCGCGAACGCAAATGCATAAACACATTATCAGTTCGTTCTGAACACGTTCGTCAGACGTGTTGAAAATCTGCTGTTCGCAAAATGTTGTTTTGTGCAGTGTTGCCAAATGGTATAGGTACTTATTTTCCTTTATTATCATTTTATTAATTATTTTGAGAACTATAGATTGAAAAATCATTGCAAAATGTTATTAAAAATCAGAATAAGCATTATTTGTACATTGAACATTGGTTTTGTACAATGTGATTATCATATGTTATGTATATGGCAACTTAAATAAACACATATTCGTTTTCAATAAGAGCACAATGACGGCGCACTTACAAATACCTTAACAAAAACTCTACTGAGTGAAGCTGGTTTCAGTGAAAACCGTTTCGGCTGTCTCATCAACGTGGTATTAAAAAAAAACAATAGTGCCGCGTTTGCATTAGGGCAAAGAGTGTAGCCTCTCAACCTCAGAAATGTATCTAACTTAAAATTTACTTTGTGTTAGCTGACTAAAAACAGTGCTTTGTACAAGGTCCCCCACTAGCCAAAACGCCCCACTTAATCAATGAATAAAATACTTATTACATACACATATTACTTTTGGACTTACAGCGTAGAGCAACCATGACCAACAAGACAATGAATACATCTGTCATATGGCTAATTGACAATTCATTTTCATTTTATTTAGTGGACACTAGACATCGGAAAATATATATAGGGCTTCCTTGTTCTTTTGCACAATCAAATAATCTAATTTATATAGAATTATTTAAATTTACGAAAAGGATTTGGTCGAAAGTCCTTTATTCTCTTAAAATGGCAACTAAAAATCCTCCAACTCTATCGTACATCTTATTATCGTCGTAAACACGACGAAGAAGTATACCCCGGAAGATTTCGATTTGGTTCAGATATAAAGATCGCGCAGTCCAATCCAGAAGTTCAACAGAGCATAATAATAAGAAGACCTTTATATGGCAATTGGCACGAATCCTTTCATTATCTCGCATAAAATCATAAGAGCTTTCTATTTAGTCCTGCGAGAAGAGTGGGGGACTATTGTGTATACATACATACTCCTGTGTGTTCATTATTTAACTTACAAAGCGGAGTTCAATGGTTGCCAAGGGAGAAAGTGTTACATTAAATGATTTTTATCTTTGAAAATATATATTTTTAGTCGCAAAGAGGTTCGATTTTGATTACACCGATGATTTTTGAATGAATTTTTCATAACTCCGCTTTGTAAGCGAAAAAATGAACACCCAGGAGACTACTACACAAAGGTCGCGTTTTGCACTATATGTATTTACAATTAAATTCCATGGTCTGCACTATGTGCATAGATTTATTTGGACTTAACTAATGAATCTCAATTTCCATCAATTTGCATTCTAGATGACTGCACTATGTACATTATGTTCCTTAGATATTGCAAATTACCTGAAGAAAATTGTGCTTCCTTCAGCATTCAATTCTGTTACAGATTATATACAATATCAATATAAGAGAACATAGGATTCCAATAGATTTAAGATAGCTTAATTGTAATATTTCCTGCCATGCTATCTCTAGACCATGAATCAGTTACACAAGTTTCTATCAAAGATAATTTTATTCTCAGTTCATTTGATTTTGTTATAATACAATACTATTTTACTTTCATTGACAATCAGTGCTTCAATTGCCTCTCGGATATACGAGTTACGAGTACACGTATGTATTTTACATACATACATATGTACATATGTATGGTAGTAGACTAGCAGGTTGGTAACTTTCTTTCTAGTATATCTCCTATATATTCATTGCTGTTGCTGTTGCTCCTTATATCCTTCCATATTTTGCTGTTGTTTTTTTATTTAGTTTTTTTTTTTAGTCAACGTTTCCGGAATTTTTTTCCCACATTTTTTCACTTTGGTGTTTTCTTCTTGTTTTATTGTATTTGATATCTGAGCTGTTTTTGTTTTTGGTTATTTTTTTCTTTTAGCTTTCGCTTGCTGCTTTCTATGTTTTTGCAAGAGGCACAGGACCTCATATAGATGCTGCTGCTTCGCTTCGTCGTCGTCGTCGGTTGGTCGTAGGAACATATGTGGTTAACACGGTCGAGCCAATGTTCAGTGATGTGAAATTTTATGTTATTTTAAAAGTGCCTTGTAGCCCTTTTGCAATCCTTAACCGCGTCTGTGTCCGGGTCCGCACCACTGCTTTCATTCTCATCATAATATTCTTTCTGTCCTTGGCGTGGATGCCTTGTGTTTGTATTTCTGTTTGTGCTTGCGTTTTGTGGTTGTCCTCATCGCCATCATCATCGTCCAGATGTTTTGATTCCGTTTCAATTCATTTCAGTTGTCCCGTGTTGTCGATGCCTCCCTCCAATGACCCTCTTCAACAGTTGTTGCCACCATTAGGAAAAACGCCTTCGAGGAGTGTATGTTGGACTATAAAAATATGATTGTATTTCTGCTTGAGTTGGTTTCATTTCAAGAACGACGAGACGTCGTCGACGACGACGATGATGTCGGCAACGACTCCATTCGTGAGTCCTCGAACCGGTTAAATCAACCGCATGGCAAATGGCAACAGGACCATTGAATCTACTACTACTACTATTCATAGTATGTTATGTTGTACCATTAGATTGTGTATAGCATTGTTGAAGCATTTATCTTTGGCTTACATTTTGATTCCAAATGGTGGGGAAGACGACAGGGCCTTTCTCTACTTAGTTTCTGTTATTTTTCTGTTGGTCTTTCCTAGCGAAATAATAGCAAAAATAACAACACAAGAAGCACAATAATAATAACATGAAACTCGAACTCATGTTCGCTACATTGCTTTCATTCATTCTTTTTTTTTGCAATGCCTTAGTAGATCCGCCATTAAACCATCTAAGTTGCTTTAGCCTTTTTAGTCCTCTAATGGGCAATGGCATCTTGATCTTCCTGTTCTGTTCTGTTCTGTTCTGTTCTGTTTCTATGTACTATGTCTGCTCTCCTGTTTCTTAGTCGGTAGCTTACTCTCTTGTTTTTCTTTCTTACGCCTAAGGCCCTCATCATCTTTCATGGTCGGTTTACTGCGATTTTCTTTCCCTTTTTTTCCCGTTTCTTCATCATCATAATCTTTATCCATTGCGATTTCGTTTTTCTCGAATGTTGTTGAATTTTTGGATCGCTAAAGGCATTTCGAGAATGTTTCTATTTCTCTCGCAAATCCATTTTTAAACGTTTACGTCCCTAACGTTTTGCAGATTTCTTTCATTTCACGCTACATATACAAAGTGTTGGTTCTTCTTGTATTTTTACTTTTTTTTTTTGCATCATGATGTGAGGTGGAGCTTGTATATTTCGATTCATTTTACCATAATTTATTTTATACTTTTTATAAAATAATTTTCTTGAGTTTTGCAAAATCCAAATTTTAACTGGATCTAAGATAACTACTAGTACTTATAGGTTATAACATCACAAAATTTTTTATGGGAATATTTCAGTATTTGCAATTGTTAGGAACAGTTTTTATTATTAGTACGAGAAGTGTCTGAGAAGTTTCTTTACATGCTAAAACAATTTACAAATTTTTTTTATTATTTTTTTGTTTGTATTTTCTTTATTTACCATCAATCCCAGAGTGGGACAATCATTAAATTGTTTAATTTTTCTATATTATTTAGAGAAAAATGAACAATAAATTTTTACATGATGGTTTAAAACCATCGGTTTATTAGCTTGCGTCTCTGAATGGAAAATCTAACGGGTGATATCGCTTTAGTCTTCTTTTAGTTGAGCTGTTGTCAAGTACGTTTATTGCCAGGTTGTTTGGATGATCAGTTAGTCTGTTGAGGAACCGTTGACTAAATCGATTGTTTTCCTCTGATATCCAAGATATTTGGGTTCTTCATGAATTTCCTGATTGCTAGTTAAAAGATGCCATTCTCAAGGCATTGTTTTGGTACCTCTGAATAGTTTTAATGTTAGTAACTAGCCGTGCCTCATATTTGAATATAAAATGTCCAATTCGGTTTAAGTATGGACTTGTACAGTAGTATTTTATTTCTTATTTTGAGTTTGGAGTATATTTTGATGGTTCTTTATTGCCATGCTATGAGGTCGCCACGTGAGTCGTCTATCAAAGATAAATCCACGATATTGAACTGTCTCAGCGTAAGTAATTGTAACATTATTGCAGTGAATAATGTGTACAGAACGGGGCCTAGCACACTACCTTGGGGAACACCTGCCCTGATGTCTGTAATTGACATCGCCGCATCAAACATAAATTGATCTATTCTCCAGATAAGATTTTAAGAACAAGTAGTATGGTGTTGGCAGCTGCATCTTTAGCTCATTGACCAAGCCGGCATGCCACACTCTGTCTAATGCCTGTTTCAGATCTAGAAACACTGCCGAGCAGTACTGCTTCTCTTCTTGAGCTAACAGAATACTCTCCACTTGCCAATGGCACTGCTTTGATGTAAACGTCTTTTTCTTTATCTGAGCGACATTCAATGATTATCCATCATTTTGATGGCTTCCTCAAAATAATATTCCTTAAAAATTTAAACAAATATGGTGTGGCAGTTCTTCCTTGTAGACAAATTTAGAGGATATATGGGATGATGAGCAATTCATATTTTGTATCATTTATTACTATTTTTAGTTAAGAAACTCATAATCAGCCTCTTAGGCTTTTAGTTTTTAAAGAAAATTAATTGAAGGTGACAGCTAACCAAAACAGCTACCAACAATTTAGGAAATTTGAATGATATGCCCATTAGAGCCTGATGCTGACCATCATAAATGAGGCTAGGAATGTAGTGTCGTCATCCGCATACATGACTACCAGCAGATTGATCAGTTAGTCGGATCATGACAACAGAACTCTCTATCTCCATTTGTGTTTGTAGGGAAGGGATATCTCAGTCGCTTTGTTCATTGTGCGGAAAACAAAAACAAAGCACAGCCAACAAAGAAGAATCGACGATCGGTCACCGCTTATTGCTTCGGTTATAAAGATTTAATAACCCAGACTGATATTATTGTACTATCTATTACCCCATTTTTGCGACAGCCGGCTTAATTCTGAACAATTTTTGTTTAGGTGTTTATGCGTGCGACGTCATTGCGTTCTTATTGAGAATGAATTTGCTGGTTCAAAGTTGTCATATGGTTAAATTATTAGCTGAATTTCAAAACGTTTTGAAAACGCTAAGAGTCAGTTCCTTCACGAAAATAGCGACGGGTTTGAAATGTGCACTTATTGAAATCATTCACGTGTTCCGAACGAACCGAAAATATGTTTATGTATGCGTTCTGATTCTATTTCTGTATAAACTTTAAGGAGGCCTCACATAAATTTAATGTGAAGTTTGACAAAAGACAAAACCAAAAATGTTTTCTTAAGTTGAAGAAGACAATTGTTAAGGCAAAAATACTGACTGACTGACTGACTGACTGACTGGATGACTGTTTTAGAGTACTGGACTCCAAAGGAATAAGCCAAAAATTATACAAAATGTAACACTAAAAGGTAACGAATGCAAGGCAGGTGGGCAGCTCTGAAGAAAGGTTAGAATGAAAGTACAAGGTAGAGGAAAGAATAAAATGACAAGTGTCCTTGTTTCTGTTTGTTATTGAAAATAGTTTTACATTAAACAATTGCTAGATGGTGGAAAGACAATTTGATGTAGAGTTGCAGGTGGGCAACAACATTTACTTGATGTGCATCTTATACTTATACTATAGATACATTCTTCGTGTGACGCCATCTTACGTGATTTTGCATAACAAAGGTAAAAGAGACATAAGACGGCCGGGGAACATCAGCACGGTACTAAGAGGAAAGCAGATTTAGCTCCAGCAGCAGATGCAGAAGCAGCAGAGTAAAGAAAGGAACACATTTGGTTTACTTGGCAAGTGAAAAACTAAAGTATAAGTTCGAGATACTTTTCTTTTGTCATTCCTTGTTGTTGTTGCTGTTGTTGTACTGAGCGACGTTGAGCAACAGTGGACTAGGATGGACTGGATGAAATATGCTAAACTGTCAGTTGAAATGTCAGCTCAACTGTCAGTTCTGACAACAAATTTTCAACGGGCAACCACAACCAAAGCCAATGAAAGTATGAATAAGTGTGTAGGTGGAATGAGGGAAGGAAGGACGAACGAATGGAATCTTCAAAAAGCATGAGGTTGCATAAGAATTTGAAGCGAGACCAAACTGACAAGGTGAATCCTCTAGTACTTGAGCCCACAAATAAGTGAAAAACTAAAAATGGATAAGGAATGAGCTAGAAAGACATAGAAGGCGGAGGATGTTCCTTCCTCCTATTCATTTGAAGGAAGCACCTAAGACTGGCAAGGATTCGAGCAAAGAACAACAACATCAACGACGATGGAGACGACTACGACGACGATAGATTGTGTTGTGTTGCAGTCAAGATGAGTTGAGTTGAGTTCAGTTGAGCTAAGAGGAAAAAGTTGTGCTAAGAAGCTTTTGCCGCATCGCAATTCAACATTTACACAAGGCGAATTTATATTTATATTCAGTTCATGGCAAAGGACGATGAAGAACGTATTGCAGGACAATGCCTAAGATAAATACAACAGCAACAGCAATGGCAACAACAACAACAAACGTACCAAAGCGAGCGAAGCACTAAAAGACAACAGAACAAAATTAAATTAAGTCCAATGGACAATCAAATTCAATTTGAGATTACAAAATAAATTTCCATTCTGAAACAGGTAAGAACAATGTAGACAAAGCGACAACAACAAGAACAACAACACACACACACACACACACAAACACTAACACTCTTTTGCACATTGAAACACAGATACTCGCACACATATACAAACATACGCTTTTACATATACTCGTAGTTAAATGGGTGTATGTACATATGTATACTACGAGGATACGAGGTGTGTCTTATATATAATACAATTATTCTTTATCCCATTCATGGCATTCTTCGAAGAAATCACCAATCGAATGAACAACAAACTCTTATCGGTGGTTCTAGTACATTCTAAAGCAGTTCTGGAAGTTAGTTTGCGGTATTATCACAGATGCAATAAAATCTGTCGCATTCTTCTTATCCATCTTTAAGTCGTCGAATAGTTGTCTTTGGAGCAGAAATTTCTATTCAAGGTCAATTACTAGTTCACACATAGCTGGAAGATATTCTTCGATTTTTCTTGGAAATGAATAGGCAGATGAACTCGCCAGAAAAGAATCTGCTAACGTCCTCATTGGACCCAGAGCCATTCTGCGGACTGGAAATCCAACTGGTTCGACGATATCCAAATCCCAACAATGCCTGGAGGACAGATCGCATCGACATTGGGTACATACGAGGAATGCAAGAGTGGCTAAAATCTTCATGCCAACTAGATCTCGCAAAAGAACAAAGGAATTATTCGGAACTGATACGGAGAGGTATTCGGATAGCTTCAGGTTTCTTAACAGGACATTGCAGAGTAATAAAACTCCTACATAACATGAAGATCAGTCGCAGCGATCTGTGTAGACTATGTAATGAAGAAGAGGAGTCAGCAGAGCACGTGCTATATCACTGCGAGGGCCTAATCTGGACCAAATTCCGTCACCTTGGAATCCATTACTTGGAACCAGTTGAAATTGCAGGTTTGTCTTCGAAGAGGATCTTGGAATTTCTGATGAATACACGAATCTCGGAGGAACTATGATATGTCACAATAGGCTCGATTGCTAACCGCAGATGTCCTATATATTCTGGTATTGTTGTTGCAGAAGTGCGACAAGAACGCGGGTAACTATCAACAGGTGTTGTTTGGCTATTCTTAAGTTGCTTGCACCATTCATTTATCTGTGGTTTGCGCTGTCTATATACTCGTATATTGAGTCACTGTTAATGCTTGTATCTCACAAAATGCGCGCATTGTCAAGATAATTTTGGAACACGCCTCGTGTGGACAAAAATTCAGAGACAAAGACTAAAACAGCAAGCAGAAGAATACTAAAACTTAGCAGCATAAGATGCCATGATGGTTGTAAGTGGCGCATGAAGAAGTCGAAAAGAAAAAGAAGTCAGTTGCTGCGATAGATAGATAGATAGATATACTTATATGTATAGAAACATATAAAGAAAGAGGGACAAAGCACACATTGGTTTTCGGTATTGGTGGTGACGGTGGTTTAGGTAAAAACTAAGCGAAAACGCAACCACTTATTTGCCACTTGCCTCAGTTACAAGTATTTCAAGATGCCTCGCCCATATTGTTGTTGTTTGTTGCTGTTTTTGTTGTTAGATGAATGTTGTTTGATTGTGGTTTTACTTAAACAGATTTCCCAGAGTGCAATAAGCTCAATTCGCGTGCTTTCATTCTTATTTGCTTGCTTTTCTTGTTTTTTATTCATTTTGACTTGGATACCGTTTTGCCTGCCTACCTGCCTTGCTTGCCTGTCTGACTTATATTTTAAAAAATTTTCTGGAATCTTTATATGTACTTTGTTCTTTCTTCTTTTGTACTTTTGAAGTTTTTCTAATATTTTTAATTACATATTTGGTAGAATAAAAACAAAAACAATGGTTAAATGTTATGTGTGCACAATTCTTTTAAACTATTCATTGATTTTGTGAAGAAAAGTTAGTTCTTCTGTTCTATACCAGACAAGAGTCATACGCTTCACATTTTAGCAATAATTGTTAGAGAATCTTTGAATTGTAATATTACTTCTAGTTAAGCTACATCGTTTGGAATGTCGAGCCTTGAATTCCTTAAGTAGATGAAGCGAGTTTTTGTGATTATTGGCCAGAAGTGTAGAATAGAAGAGAATCAAAGGGTTCCTTCTTATCATCAATCAATACAAAGCTAGCTTTCCTAGTTTAAACAAATGTGATGATATCAAGCAGTGTTCAAGTGCCTATTACTATTCTACAGCTCTTGAGATTGAGCCCTAGCCTTGGATATTATTTTAAAGATATTGCAGGTACATAAAATTTAGACAATGGAAGGCTAAAGAACACGGTGCCAACCACACGGGTTGAGCGTCAATCAGCGCCCTTGAATATATATCCACAGATACCAAATTCCGAGCGAAACTTATTTTGGTCATATGACTCCTTCCTTGTTCAGGCCGAAGGCTTATCTTAAACCTTTGCTGCTTTTAGGTTCACAACTATCACAACTACCCACAATAGGTTGACAAACCTCCCATAAAGGGGCTCTTGATCACCCGTGGAACCAGACACAGCCTCTGGTCAGACTTCGTACCAACAGGCACTACCAATTTACACTCCCAACTATATTCACTTATCCTTGCATCCTTTGAAACCCAATTTATAGAGGATATCCTGCATCACAATTGATGAGTGAACAAATTTAATCTTCCTTCTTGAATAGAGTGTTAAGCATAGAGGGCTTGACTAAAACTTATAAAATTGCCAGAAGGGGATCAAAGTTTAGACATTTACACTTTAGATTTTCCCATGTTGACAAATCTAGGTTACTATATACTATTGTATATAATATTTTGTTGAGTCATCAGGACTTCTCTGATCTCTGGCAGCCTACAAATTTGCTACCAGAGCTTGCGTTTTTCAGCTAGACTTTTATTACTTTGCATTGAAAGAAGCTATTGGATAATGAGATTGCTGTATAGCATGAAGCCATACTTTCCTGATACTACTAGTCGATCTCATGTCTATTTATATTTTTCCCGGATTGAATAGAATGAGACATCGGAGACCCCATAAATTATATATATTTTTGATCAACAAGACGCTGCAGATTTGTCGGAATCAGTCGAATCGGATCACCCATATTCATCAAGTTTCAAGATCCTAGGGCTATTGAATTGTATAGCTCAATGTTGAAATGCGGTATGGGTGTACTGACTCTACCCTTAACATAAGTCATAATGTGTGCTCAATCACAAGAGGGTCATGTATGCATGATCATGCGCGCACGGAGTCATGTGGACATGGTCAAAGAGAAATTTGCTACGTGACGTGTTGCCATATATTTAGCGCCATTTTAAAATGCATTATGAATACTGACTCTACCCTAAACGTAAGTCAAATCAATAGTACCTACAAAATAATATTTCTGTATGCTTTGGCTTTGATGAAGAAATAAGTACACATTATGAGTATAAGTAGAATTATGAATTTATATGTAGTGTTTTTGTATGGGCTTGTCATGGTTTTGAAGGTTTTAAACGACGTTGAAGATGTTGCACTTACTGTGATTGCCCATCCATCCATATTAAAATATAATGGTAATCTGATTTGATCCACACTTTCCCAAAATTTTCATCTATTATTACACAATTGCAAGATCTCTCTAGTAATTGGAAACACAAAGTTTTATCATACACGTAAAAACTTCTAACAAATATAAAAAAATAAATAAATAAAAATAAAAAAAAACATCTTGCAAAATTTAACAGTTTATTTACTGTACATACAATACAATACTATACCAATACCAATATCATTGAACTCAATCCCTAGTCAATTTAATTTCATTAGCTTTTGGACACAAAGGTTGAATTGATTACAAATCCACACCTAATCGAATTTCGAAAGAAATTTATTATTTCAGTTTTAATTTAAATCAAAGCAATTATTGTACAAGAAAAAAACAAGCATCCATAAAAAAATAATAAAAGATAAATAAAACAAAAAAAAAAAAAAAAATACAATAAATAAAGAGAAAATGCGTCAAGATTCTTCGTCATATAAGTAGGAAGGAATTGGAATTACCCAACGATGAAGTATCAATTTTATATACAATTTTTATATATTTTCATATACAACACAATTCCCACAGGACACAGGAGGACACATGTACATTCATATATGTATATAAATATATGTGTATATTTGTACATATGTATCTGTATTTGTCTGTCTGTCTATCTATCTGTTAGTCCATCCATACGTTTTCTGTTTTCAGTATATTAATATTAAACTGAACTGAACTGAACCGAACCGAACTCGACTCAATCAAATCGAGCTGCTGTTGTAACTTTACTCAAGAAAATAAATTATATTTTGATAAATTCGGATTCGTTGGCTAAAGAAAAATGAAAAGGAAAAACGAAATTGGGAGAAAAAAAAAATATATATATATAGAAAAAATACAAAATGGCATAAAATGAAAATGAAATTATTTTGATAATTCGAACCGCCACTGTACGAAGAGGAGAAGCTTCTGAAGTAGGTAAAAAGTGGTGTGCATGGGGAAAGAAAGACAGAAATCCGGACAGACAAGCAGGATGAGGATACAAAAAAAAAAAAAAAACAAACAAACAAACAGAAGGATCCGGAGCTCGAGCCACTTGTAGTTATAGTCCCTAACCAGAAGTTGGATTAGTAGAGAAAGAAAGTGAGGCAAGGAAAGCAACCAACCTGTAAGTGATTTGTATTGGTGATGTAAGGTTGAGAGGAAATGTAGAAAAATGAAAATTACATGAATTCATAATGAAAACTACTGTCAGCTTGAATAAAATAACTTTCCATCAACATCATCGTCATTGCCGAATTGTATAGGAAAGCGGTGAGTTATACAAACAGAGACGACAACGGAGTCAAGTCAAATTTACTGATGAGATGAGAAGGTGAAGGACAAGAGCAATTCTTATTTGGTTTGGTTAGTCGGTTGGCATTGCTATGTATTTCTTAACTTTTGTACATTGACTGACTTGTCGTCTGACTGACTGACTGACTGGCTGACTGACGAATGACTATTTGTTTAACTATGTAACCGTCTCAATGAGTATCATCAACATAGTACAGAAATGTGTGCGTGCGATTGCACCCACATAGAATGTGTGGGTGTCTGATTGAGTTGTCCGATTGCGTCTTTTAATGTAATCTTGCATGGATTTGTTTTGACAGGCAGCGTGTGCGCGTTTTCTGTACATTCTTAGCCATTTTTAAACTTCTTGGGCATTCAACATTCATAGACTCATACCCACTCATGACCCACATCCTCAATACTAACGCAATATTTTTCCTTTTCCTTCCCCATTCTAAATTTCATTTTTTATTCCAATTTATTATGAGTTATCCTCTCTCTCTCTCTCTTTCTACAATATTTGTTTTTTATGTTTTACCAACAAATGAGTAGTACCACAATCTTAGTTTGAAGGAAGCGTCGAACATCGAGGATCTCAAAAAGAGTAAGAGGTTTAGACCTGTTAGGGATTCTTTGCTAAATTAAAAGTTTTTCTATTTTTAATGAATCAGAATTTCCAGCAATTTGCATTCCAGATGGCTGCACTATATGCATTTAATTACTGGGATATTAAAAATGACTGGCAGAGAATTAGAGAAGGAAGCCAGAGCGTGTTGTGTTTCCTTCAGCATTCATTTTCAGACTAAATCAGATCAACTGATATTTCACCTGCTCATAGACAATATTATCAGCGACTGCCCTGCCAAAGTACCGCTTATTGCAGTTACGTTCATCTTCAAACGCTACTGCAATACCACTTGTTTTCAATGCTACTAGCCGCCCGGCTTGGCATGGCTGAGCGATTTGTCCAGCCTATATAATCTCATAGTCTTGATCATTAAGTACTTCCCTCACCTCACCCTCACTCTACAAAACCCAAATAAGCCGAATTTGATACTCTGAATGCTTATTTGTTACGAAGATTGCTTTTTATATTTTGAGAACGGGTAATTCTAGTGTTGCCAGATAACGTTTGACGTTTGCATAGCAAAATTTGAATTTTACCCTAAAAATATTCAGACCATATTGTATCAGCACTATTTGATTTGTTTGCAACCACTTGAAAAATGTATCTTGGCCAAAATTTAAATTTATTTTAATTTAAGCGTGAGTGCAAATCCCTTGTTTTTTTATCAGTATACATAGTCATCATCATCATTGACGCTACAGCTCTTTGTGAGCTTTGGCCTAGCTTCTCGGCTGCCACTCATGGTGTGTGCGTTAAATTTTATCCATGAGTGGAGGGACCTACAGTTTATAGTCGAATCCGAACGACTTTTTTGTGAGAAGCTTTTTCATGGCAGTTTTTTTTGTTACTCTCAGAGCTTTTGCCAGAAGACTGCTGAGAGGAGAATCGCCGTTAGAAATAATTTTTTTTTTTTTTTTATTTCTATAAGGTGTTACCGCCGCTGGTATTCGAACCTGCGGCGGCCGCATAGTAGACCAGCACACTATCCACTAGGCTACGGCGACCTCTATAGTCATACATTTTTTTTTTAACAAGTTGTGAACATGGGTACCGAGAATATTATTTCATTTGCAATACATTCTTCCCCAAATTTAATCCAGTTAATCTCTATTGAATTTTCGAAAACTCCTCTTGTCCAAAGTCCCGATTAACGCTCGGATTAAGGTCTAGGGTGACTCTGACAGCTAATTTTTGGTTTTACAAGCAGTAAGGTTTGGGTCATCATCAAGCTTGGAATTCGAAATGGCGTCCACAAACCCGTTTAAAAATTCAATATAGGGATATACCTTTTTAAATGCTAAGTTGTATCCGCCAATATATCTTCGCCTCTAATTTGAGAATCTATTGCGTAGATGGGTTTACTTAATTATGTGACCCATCTGTATAGGAGAACAACTATTTTGCAGGTAAAGACTTCTCACGCTATTACACCTGGAATCTGATATCCATACTATTCAAAGCTTTGTTTTCTAAGCACTGGTGCACCTATGTTTCTTTCAAAACATGTTTTCTACTTTCAAAAACGAAATACAGATCACTCAACGTTCAACTTTAGGCGGATTTGTTCCTCAGATATTGAATATATTCAAAAAATACATATATGTATATGCAAGTGGTGATATTTACCGACCTATTCTCAAATTTGTTTCAAGACATAACATAGCTATATATGGATGTTAATGGCATTTTTGTAACATTCAACGTTCAACTTTAGGCGGATTTGTTCCTCAGATATTGAATATATTCAAAAAATACATATATGTATATGCAAGTGGTGATATTTACCGACCTATTCTCAAATTTGTTTCAAGACATAACATAGCTATATATGGATGTTAATGGCATTTTTGTAACATTTGGTGTTTTAAGAAAAGCTCTTTTGATTTCAATTGAAATATTTTTGTGAGATGGTTACAAAAATGTTTCAAGAAATATGTTAAATTTATGCAACCTGTTATCGCTCTGTAAAATTGAAAGAATGAATGAATGCAAATTTTGAGAATAGGTGAATTAATGACCAGATATTATATCCACTAGATATCCATTGTTGTTTATCTATCGGTGTTCTGTATCAATATTAAACTACCATATTTAGCCATATGCATATACAAACATATGTGTACATATATGCATATACTTATTTTTATTTATGGATCAAAAGAAACCAAATGAAATGAAACCAAAACTATTCGTTTATATTCATCATTCTCTGAATTGTTGTTGGTAGCTTTGGGCGCGTTGAGAGATTGAAAGGCATCCATCCAGGCAGGCAGTCAGAAAGGCCCTAAAGTGGAGATGTGCCTGACATTTGTTGATGTATTAAAGTAAACGTTTATCTTTATAACAACATAAATGCATGCATATATATATATATATATATACATATATTGATGTGCAAGTATGTATCGTATATGTGTGTGTGTACTTTGGTGTTCATGTTCGTCTGGCAGATTACACTTTGTGCTTTTGTTGACTTTATCCAGTGTGTGTGTGTCGCACATGTTTGTAACATCTTTGGCTTCAACTTGAGTTGCGTCTTCGTTTTTTATCTGCTTCTCTGGCTTTAGTTCCTCCCCAACCTCTATGACAGTCCCGTTCCCCTTATCTCTATGACAAGATGCCTGTGACGATGAAGCAATCTGCTTACAGGATATCATCATCATGAGGCGTGCAGCTGTGCGAGTTTTAATAATTTTTTCTTTTCAAACATTTTAACTAAAACAAAAGCGCACAATGCAAGTTAAAAACAAAAAAAAAGACAAAAAGGATGAAAAATACAAAAAAAAAAAAAAAATATTAAACACAAAATAAAAAAAAGAAGTGAAAATAAAGAAACAGTAAAGAAAAGATGAACAAAAGCTTGACTTGAACTGCTTACTCTTAAATGTGCTGGATAAGGGTGAGGGTGAAGGTGAGATTTGTGTGGTGGGGAGAGGAAAGGTTGCTCCTGGCGTTGGTGGTGGTGTAGTTAGTGGATAGCGCGCTCGCTTGTTGCGATTGCTTGGTTGAACGCACGGATGTGTTGTCCTTTATGGAAAAGTTTCTTATATTTCTTTTCTTTTCATTTGTTTTTTTTTTTTTTTTTTTTTCATACGTACAACTTTCACTAAAGATTGTTATACACGAACAGCTAACCACTGACGATTCCTCGCACCAACTTTTGCTCAGCACAGCTCAGCTCAACTCAGCTCCTCTTTCTTCTCTCAGTTGAGTTGAGTGAGTCACAGAAATTACATGTCAGCTAAGCAAGTGCGTATGTACCTTAAAGGAAAGTTTCTTTATTTTTAAACAAAAATAAAATGAAAGGCAAAAGTTGCTCTTTACAACATGGAGAATATTTCTTCATTACATTTTTCTTGTACATACATACATATATCCTATCCGTAATACCACCGTGTGTATGTCGCTTGTGGCACCCATCATTCTCTACATTTTGGAATGTATACTACTTTGGCTTATTTGTCTGTCTGTCTATCTTATCTTCGTCATATTTTTGTATCACTTTTGAGCTGCGTGTTAAGATTATCCGCTTATAGCTTAAATTGTAGCGGCTTTTACTTCATCTTACAATATACTTTTGTCACGGGTTCTTAGTTCCTTCAATATCGACTTCAAAAATTGAGAACAAAAAGGAAAAACACAAACCCAAACATTCGATAAATGAATCAGTAGTTCTTTCATCTATTAGTTGAAATGGATCTTTTATTTTAACATACCATAAGTAGTATAAATGCACTTTCCTTTAAATTTATTTTAAAAAATATTTAAATTATTTTTCTGTTGATTATAAAAGACTATTCAGACTATGTCTCTTCACTTTAACATCTTGGTAAAGCTGCCTGTCTCTCTGTTTATTATGACACATCATGAAGTAATGAGTGACATACTACCGGTAATAACATTATCATCCTTTTCGCATTATTTTCTATGAATATACACACATATAAAATAATAAAAACACATGACAAAATATTAATTTCATTTCACTGAAATTTACATACCTTTCTTTATCCAATTTTTTGATATACTATTATGCATAATAATGCTCGTGTTATTGTGTTAATTTTCATTCCATGTCACTTTGTGTTTCAATATCTCAAGAAATGCAACACATAGTAGCTTAAAAATACTGAAAGATTTTTATGACAGGTGTACCTCTTAAAGTAATCTCAATATACATAAATCACATTATGTGGGTGATAGCTCAAAAACTAAGGGACCAAGCATAACTTAATCGACACTGATTTCCTTATACTTGTGTAGTTTGTAAGATATCCAATGCAATCATGCGTCGCAAACATAACTAGAAAATTATAATACCAGTCTGAATGTAGTAACTTATAAAGAAAAAATATGCGTACTTTATGTGAAGGTAGAAATTTTGTTAGAAATGTTATATATTATAATATATTATACTTATGTTTGTGAGAGTGTGTTGAGTAAATTTGCAACATGTGACAACTTAACTAAATACTAGAGATTGCTATCCAAATGCGAAATGTGACAATGTGTTTCTTTGAGTGACATAAAACCAAACAAGGCAAGGTTAGTATAGTATAGTATACTAGTATAAAATGAAATGACATAGTACAGAGCAGTGATGCCATCAACCTATCACAAAAACCAGGACAGACCGACCTCAAAAAAGCGGGAAAAAGGGACAAAAAATATTTAAAAAAGGACAGAAAACAGGACAACATTTTTTGCCTTATTATTTTTATTTTTATTAATTTTAAAGTTATAAATTTTTTTTTTATATTAAATGAGCTTTATTGCCTCATCTATGAGGTCATAATCCTCTTCTTTTAAGGCAATACTGTAGGAGGCACTAGTGCCAATCATGTTGAGATATTTATCTGGAACCTCATAAGTGTTACCTACCTATAATATAATAAGTGCGTCCTACCAATAATCTTAGTAATGCTTACATCCGTCGTCTCATCGATTAGCAGACTGTATTTCGCAACACCAATATCTTTCCGAAGATCTTCTTTAAAATGTTCGGCTAACACGTTTTTAATAACCTGTGTGCATTTTGTCCGGCGCAATTGCAATTGCGATGCGCCAAATTTTTGTTTGCACAAGTCACTTAAATAGGCGACTGGTTCAATCGCAACATTGCTAGCGCCGCATTCTGGACAACAGTTTCGTTCCTTGGTTTATTTGGGAACGATAATTTATTTGGCTGTGCGAATGGCTGGGCATTAACAACATGTTTTTTTGTGGCCATGTGCGCACGTATTTGATCAATTTTAGAGTTAATCCCACACTTACAAAACTTTCAGTAAGCCTTATTGGTATCTTTTGGATCGCGGCTCACACAATTTTTAAATCAGGCTGATTTAGCCACGACTCGCGAAATTTTTGTTTATATATTTCTTTCGGCATGTTTGTTTGTTTATGTTATGTTCGGGTCATGTGCCGTTTTCGGTCATGTGATTAGCCACAATGGTAACTTATGGTATTAGTGATGAGCACAACCCAATACATGTCGACTACTTCTATTATTTGCGTAATTTTAGCATATTCACAGAATTTGAAAAAAAAAAAATTAAATAATACATTAAAACTAAAAAATGATAGATTTCCGGATAGGGGATGTTTGAGTTTTTTCTCCGGATGTTTTGGGGAGGTCGTTAGGGTGAAGTCGCTTTAACCTTTGTGGAGCTCTGTTGTTTATTAGGACCCTTGCTAGGGGATTAGGGTGTTGGAGCAGTCGATCTTTATAACGGCTGCTGAAGAAATTGATTTGCTCAAGTACCGTTGGCATTTACAAGTCACGATATAAGGTCGGATTTCTGACCTATTTTAAAATCAATCAAGTCGCCTTTGTCGAATATATCAGGATTTTATTTCAATAATAATAATATTTGAACGTCTGATTTTTAAAAAGGGAACAGTATCACGCACTAACATCTCGTCGGGAGCGTAGCAAAGCACGCCGGGTATTCTACTAAATTATAAATACAAAATATTATTGTTATTATTAACTTGCATTCCCGGCGTGCCATGCTACGCCCCCGTCTTAGTGCTTGTTAGTGCGTGATTGTAGTCATTGTTTAATATTCCATTCGCAATTGAAATACTTTTGAAAAATTAGACGAATCAATAGACAAAGACGACTTGATTGATTGAAAAATTCTGATATATTTGATAAAGATGAATTGATTGCTTTTGAAATATGTCTCTAAGATTTATATGCAAACTAATATCCACCAATTTCTCGACAACAGCAAGTCCGATTCGCACCAAACTTTACTGAAACTATGCTAGAGATGCCCTTAAAATTTCATCAAAATCGGTTCAGCAGTTTCGGAGTCCAAAAGCGACTTACATAAATACTTTCAATTTTATATATTTATATAGATAGAACTTATATTAGAAATCTTAACTTAGTTGATAATTTTAAGAGCTATAGCGACAAAGGCCTCCTTCAGCTCTAAAGCTATTTACATTAAGGTGAAGTAAAATAAGATAAAGAGAAATTTAAATGTATTGTAATTAAAATTAAACTTATTGTACCTTTTTTTTTAATTTGTTATATTTTGTGGTACAGATTAGTGTTTTTGAGAAATGCTATTGTTTGTTTTATGCTGCTAATAGATAGGGTATAGGGTCTTCACTCAAACGTTTAAAGAATAGCAATGTGTATTTTGATGATTATTGACTGTGTAACTGTGTAAATTGTCTATTCAGTGTATTTCGTATTCACACATGTAAAAAAACAATAAATAATACCTATGACTGGGCAGACTTCCAACTCATCATAAATTCACAAAATTGGCAGCCCTCAGTATACACAGTTTAAATTACTCAATTGTCGATTAAGTTTACGGCATAGCGTAAACTCTTGTTTTGTTTGGAGTTAGTTTAAACAGTGTATAGTATACACTGTTTAAGTGTACGCCAAAGGACCCTAGTAATTTCTTGTAGTGATGAATAGTTAAGGAATTGGGATCTGTGTTGTTAAAATGAGGGACAATTTAAAAGGATGTGGTTTATGGTTAGGATTGTATTGCAGTTTGTACAGGTTGGTGGCGGAGTTTTGTTTATTATGAAGCTGTGAGTTAGGTTTGTGTGACCCAGTCTTAGTCTCATCAATTTTATTGTGTCGGGTACGTGATATGTTATTAAATATGAAATTGTTTGTTATTGTTTTATTGGGGGTTATGTTTTTTGTAGTGAAGTGAGGGGTTGTTCCATTGGAGTAACTTTTTGAATAAGTAACAGATTATACTTAAAATAACCACTTGCATTACCACCAAGAAGAATCTATCAATCTATCTTTACTTGCTTTAAATTCAGGTGCAGATTTTTCAGTTTTCGATATGAATTTTTTTTTCGCAGTTGTTTCCAAAATAGGCCAGTTTCATCCACATTGAAATCTTATTTTGAGAATACTCACCTTCGTACCCACAGCGCCAGTATCATCTCTGGCTGCTTCAGCTTTGAGAAAAATGCTAAGTATTGTAGATTAATGCAAGTTTTCAAGCTCTCAAACCATCCATTAATACTTAGCTTCAAAATTTTCTTCTTTGTCAGAAACTCTACCATTTGTACCGTCGCTATACATAGATTTCTTTTAAATATCTTCAAATAAACTTTTTGCTTTTTCCTGGATTCTGTGCAACCAGATTTTGAATCCAAATAGAAACCAGGGTCACCATTTTAGTCAGAAAATCAGTCATTGTACGAGTCATTGACTTCACATCTAAATAAGCGACAGATTTGATAGCCTTTGTTTTTTTAATTTTGTATCGAGCTAGAATAGTTCTTGAAGAATAATTTTTCATTCGTGATACTTATTTTATTAAAATCTTTTAAAAAAGTGAACAATCTGTGGTTTACTTAGAAATGTTATGTGCCATCGTCAGCTGATTTGTATTGGCGCGCAAAAAAAAAAGAGGAAGATAAACAAAAATCACCTTAAAAAGACAGAAATTGCCTAAAACTAACGAGAGAGACCATTATTAATTTTCAAATCAAGGCAAATCAATTATTGATGTAGCTATTGATCCGAATCTCATTCTACAACAACAACCCCTTAATGACGTCATTTTCCTTGTGGCTGTTGTCGAATCTGATCCGGATTAATAAGCAAATCTTCGTTGATATGCATCAGGCCCGGTGTGAAATGGCTATTAATTCAATAACAACGCAACTTTGGAAAAATCGCAGATTGATCCGATGCAAAGCAAGGACTGGTGTATGGAATCATTATATATTTATTAAAGTTAATAAAGATTACAAATCTAAGAATAACTTATGGAAAGCACTAGCTACTATGGCCTTCGAATCGAAGAATCATCATTATTACATATTAAATGATGGTTTGTATATTCAACATAGTTCGCAAATAAATGACAACCTTTTCATTAGGTACACAAGCAACCGGTTGTGAAGAAACCAAATGTTAAAGGGACGAAAAAACATTGTGTGCAAGCAATATCAATTATTTTGTTTTTGTTTATGGCAGGGCCAACCACTAATGCAGACGACTATTATGTGTTACTCAACAAACATTTTGATGATTGCATTTCCAATAGTCGTCTTACTAAATAGTGTTTGACTCTTTTTTGTGATTACAAATTGAGTTTTCAGATAGTCTGTCAATAAATATGTATATTTATAAAATAAATAGCAACAAATATTAATAATAACAATAAATAATAATAAACAACATTTTATTGTTACAAGTTTCATAAAATGGTCGCTGGGTCTCTTTCTGCCACTTTCTCTACCACACTTTCTATCACTCTCTCTCTCTCTCTCTCTCGCGTCACACAAGAACAAAAGAAGACCTTTTTTTGCTACCTGCATTGCATTGCTTTGGTTACAATTCCCGAGGTCATCTGCGTACTGTTCTTTGATTGCATTGTTTTCCATTCTTCCCCTCTTCTTTCCTCTCTACGAAACAGTTGACTCACGTCACACAACAACAAAACGAGACTTTTCGCGCGGGCCTTTTTTTTCGGGACAACATTGCCATTTATGTTGTGTGAGATTGAGCAAAAGGTCCCAAAATAACTTTTAACGGTCGGATAGAAACCGAAAATTAAATTCTTTGAAAATGGATGATAACAGTTATTTGCGATCTATGATTTTTAAATATAAAAGGCTTTTGTTTGCTGGTTAAGATGTCTTCATATGTGGAGAAACTTCTTTCAACATCTGCAGGCGGTACAAGACATTGTGTAAAAAGGGTAAGCTCTGTTGTAAAAAGTTTTTGTACGTATAAGTCCGTGGCTTATATCCCTTAAATCTGCTGAGGATAGCGTTAAGGTTTTCGGAATTTTCAAAAACAGGTATAGAGAAGCGTATTCCTTCAACAATGTGGATAAATTTATTAACAGGTATTCCTCGGGCAACAATAATAATACAATAATATTTGTAAGGCTTGAAAATTGAGTTTTATATAAAAGAGATGTCCCATTAAGCGCTTTGAATTGAACAACCTCCATAATCGAATAGCCTAAGCATCATCGCTATTAAATGAATTCACTACTCTTTTCACGTAATCGAAATAGTCACAATTACCAGAAAGAATTAATGTATTAACTGAAATGTTGAATCGTTCTTGTGAACAAAGTTGGGAATTTATCTTTTTGTTTTCTAACAAAATGACGAAATAAATCTTTGAAATTATTATTTAAACACGAAAAAAGCAGAATGCTTAAGCAATAAGCATTCCTAAGCTAATATATGCTCTGATTATCATATATTATGGTGCCATTAACGATACACATCTCAAAATAATTTCGTCGTAGTACAAGAGATGCAAACAGAAAACTTTTACGTATTAATGATGAAACCGAAGAAGATACGGAAATCGGGCTGTCTAATAGAAGAGAAAGTAATTCTTTGCGAAGAAATGGAAAATTTTGTTTGCCGAACGTAAAGTTCTTCTTAATCATGACCACAGAAAACATAACTCACAGAGAGCCAGAGAATCTTCCATTGAACATGCCGTTCGTCTCAGTCGTGACAGGGATATGTACATCTCAGAGAGCCAGACAATTATCCAAACGCAGGGTCTTAAGAGCTCTTGAATTGTGGTCAAATAAGGCGAATTCTGTCATGAATTACTATTGTTCTATTGAATACAAAAATGATCCTGTCATTTCAATACATACAATATCTGTTGAAATGAAAGAATGAAACTAAAGGCCTGAGTTGCTTACAAAAAAAGTAAAAGAAAATCTACCTTTACCCGAACCAAAACACTCTCTTCACATATAACTATGCGAAGCAGAGGCGGGGTCGCTAGTTACAAATAAAGTATACAACGAATATATTGTAGATACAAGTTTAGTGCACACTCAAATTTAGTATAGCATACTTTGCGGTACTCGCAATAACAATTTTCCACATTTATGACATTGAATTGAATGAATGTTTCCGTCATTTTGTCCCTGATGCTGACGTTTATTCAACAAACCTAGGCTTGAGTTCAATAAACGAAATCTCTGGTAAAATTTCAAATAAAAATAAAGAAAATAAGAAAAACAAAAACAGTCGCTTTTGTCGGGTTGGTTAGACTATCGGATGTCCTCCTCGTAGATGGATTGTTCAATTATTATATATTATATTATAGTTATTGTGAAATTGGTACTTTTGAATCTGTTAAAATTGCTTTCGCTTAAAGCATGAAATAAATATGTGACATAAACTTGGTTTTCCAAAGAACTCACCGAGTCCAAACATACCAAATTTCAATTTGCTTGTACTTATACAATAGTTTACAAGAAACATGCACTTACACTTGGACATTCTCTGATAAAGAATATATTACTTATTTTGTGGGATTTTCTTTAATGCCCTTCCAGTTTTTGTTACGGATTTTATGTAGCCATATCCATTTTAGTCATATATGAGCGTAGGGTATAAAGACAATGAAAATATACGAAAAATTGAAAAATTGAATGAAATGTATTTAGGTGGAAATGAAAATATCGTACGAGAAAATCATGTTTCTTTTTTTTTTTTTTAAGGAAAACTATTGCCCCGCCAATGTGTAAAAAATCAGTAGTCATCAGAATAGATAAAAATGGGGGAAAATCAAGTTTTGTAGTAGAGGGGCGAACATGGTAGATTAAGAGTCAAATTGTGGTAGGAAAGCAACCAAAAAGAAACGCGCGCAAGTTAAAATGAAAATGAAATAAAAAACATCTAAAATTTGTAATGAAATTTTGTACGACGCTCTGACATTTCAAAAAATTGCTTTTTAACCTTTGTATGTGAGGCGACGAACTGACGGTTCGGATGGATACACTAACTTGTCTGCCTCACAGTAGTTACATTGAATATGCCCTTGCTTTGTTTCTGTTTAGGTGTCCTCAACCAAAGAGAATGAAAAAAAAAAAATCTGTAAACCACAAATATCAAGCATTGAAAAATAAAAAAAAAACCTCTTAGGACTGTGACATGTTTCAAAGTTGTATTTGTCTACCTCTGTTACTATTGTAAACAGTTGTTATAACTTTGTCCTGATGCTTGCAACGCACAATGCAACGTGCGTCGGCGACGCCAGTATCGATTCGATTCGGCCTAGTTCATTCGTCCGTCCGTTCGTTTCTCAGATAGACGTGATTTATTGTATATCAAAACTATTGGCAATAGAGTTATCTGATTACTTAAAGCGATATTTCTCATATAAATTCTACTACAATTAAAAGAATCTAAGATATATTGTAGATAACTTGGGAGAACCGTAAAAGGTATATAAGCTTCGGTGAACCGAAGTTAATAATCTGTTTTGTTTTGTTTTTGGGTTAACATGTAGATTATTATTAGGTTGGTTGCTTTGCTTGCGTTATACATTTTGTCTAAACAACAACCACAACAACAACAGTATATGGTATATACTATTTGTCTCTATGTCAGTCTATCTGTCTGTCTGTCCAATTGTCTTGTTTTTGAACTGCACGTGTGACAGGTGAGACGACGACGACGACAACAACAATGACAACAATCACAATAATAAAAACAATAACTACACTTGTTAGAAATCCTTGACTTGGCCTGCACCTTGCAACGTATAACCAAATAAATGAAAATATTGTTGCCAAAGAAATACTATTGTCTAAAAACGAAATTGTATTGAATCTCAGTTGTCTTGGACGATTGGTGGATTTTACTTTTATATGCTGTCGCTATTGTTTCTGTTGCTATTGTTGTACTTGTTGGGCTCTTGTGTCGAATGGTGGTAGGCGTCATACACTCTTTGAATAAGAGAAGATGACGATACAACTTCCCGGTCTATATAATGTTAAAAGTTTTGTTTCTAACAAACCAATTACTCGAACCATTTTTTCTTGTTGCCAAAAGAACACACCGAACTTAAAAACACTGAAAAAAACACACACAAGTCGATTGTTATATACTTCAGTTTACTCTAAAGTATAAATACATATGCTGTTTTATAAAAAGGGAACACTTTCGAAGGCGGCCCCGGTTCTTAGGGAATCCCTACTGTGAAGGTATAGATAGTCTGGGAATGGTCCGCGAGGTAGGGATGCTCGATATATAATACATATCAATATTTAACCGTCGATATATCGAATCAATTCGATATAATCGAACCATCAGATATCGAATACTTATCACTATATTTTATTCGATAAATCGAAAACGTACCGAACACTCGAAATTTTTTAGGATCCAAGATGCAAAGACGAAATCAAAAAAAAATAACCCCTAAAATAAGTAACAAAGGGAATTCTGCTTCGTGACATTGTGACTATCGACTACTTTACAGAGTTTTGGTAATCAAAAAGCTGACGCAGTTGTTTGTTGTAGAGCTTGTGTCGTTGAAGCACGTAGAAAGTATTGGGTCGTATGGAGTTTGGCTTTTATTCTTTAATACAAATCTTATAATAAGGCCCATCCATTGTCAATCATGCTTGAATCAATCAAGAACGATTTATCAAAATGAATTAGACTTTGGTCAATTCCCAACACACGGTCAATCATGCTTGAATCTAGCCAAATTTATCGATTGACAATATAAGTGTATAAAGCCCTATAAGTCTATAAAATAGATTGACAATGTAATCTACGGTACAGTAGAGTAAAAATAAATGCACTACTTATTAAAAAAAAAAAAGATTTGCGAGTTGCAACGAAGTGGGTAGCATATAAACATTCTGCATGAAGAAATACATATACATGCCAACTTTCTTGCTGATCGGTCAAACGGTGTTGGAGTCCATCGTCGTTAAACTTATTTTCTTGTCTTCCATATCGGAATAAATTTAGATTTATAATTTTAAATGAACATCCCTTTCGCAAGGTACCAAATTAAACTTAACCTCAAAATGAGGGGCTTGTCTAATGGAAGAGAATTATTATTTTAATATCGTTATGATTGGTATTGCTATGGGGATCGTTTGACGGTGATGACTATTCCGGGAATCAATTCGCCCATCTGCCTGAGTGACTTATTGCGCCAATCCTAACAAGTTGCTCAGTTTTTGAGACTTAATGTTAAACATTTTTAAATGAAACCGTATCGTAAACTGATACAAAACAAATCCCCCAATTTTAATCTCAGTGTATTTGCGCTCTCATACAACTTTGTCTAACGTTGACTTGAAGTACACCGAAATGTACTACTAGTGCGTATTCAGTGAGTTTAAGTTACTTTTTCATACATACAAACAGTAATACAATATTTTCTTGTTACTTGTTCTCTGTTTCTTTTTTTTTTTTCATTATTTTTCATGCATCACACAGGAGTTTGTCCTATTTGGGTTGGATGAATTGTTCTATCGTAGAATGGTTTGGTGGTGGTGTTCGTTCAATTTTGGTTGGTGTTTCGCATATGTTTGTGCCATGTTCAAAAGTTTGGCAGATGTCGTTCTTGTAAAAGTTGCAAGTGGCGACGACGAAGACGGTTGGTGGCACCTTGTTATACTTTATTTGATCATATGGCATAGAGTAGACAATGTGCGCGACGCGACTCTTTAAAAAAAAAAAAGATGAGCAAAAGATTACGATGAAGACATTCATGATGATGAGGTTGATAATGATGATGACGTGAATGGTATGATAGACGTGGACAAAGATGAATTCATGCCAACTTTTCATTCATTTCCACATAAATTGAAAAAGTAAAAAAAAAAATTACAAATCTGAAGAAAATATTTGATGTCTGAAGAAATACTTCAGATAAAGATATTGAGAATGAGACTTCAAATCAAAATAAATAATACAAAATATAGCTAGAAGAAAATTCATTCTTTTGCATGAATATACATCATAAATGTGAAGCATTATTGAATGACTAGATTCAACAGATGTTTTACGAATTCGCCATAGTCGTAAGATCAATAGCTCTGGAACGTGATGCCTTCCGATCTGCTAAATGAAACTGTAAAGATTATCAATTTTTGCGTAAGTCAAATTTTACAAAAGTAAGCCTGTGAGGTATGCAGATTGCATTCCATATTTGCCAAAACGTTTTTCATCCAAGCATAATATCACAGTATTGGACTATCCGTTTTAATAACCATGTGACTTTTATTTGTTCCTCTAGGGGAAATTTGCATTAAAAGGAAGCTGTGAAAGAAGAAACTCGCAATTGAAGCCTTTCAACACTGTTTCGAACAATGAATTCAATTCACATGGAGTGTTGTATAGAGAGTGAAGGGAGATATTGAGATACATATATGTTACAAGTCGGTACAAAAAAAAAAAAAAATTATTTAAATAGATTTTAGGGTCTTCGAAGTATTACGTAAGCAGGTGTAGGGGAGGGGGTTCAACTTTAAGGATTCTATACCCAAAGTGTGCCAACGGGACACTATTATTAAGCTCACGCTGTTCATCGATCCGTCTGTCCGTCAGTGAGATCTATTTCATGAAACGTAATAGGTAGACAGTGAACTGACACAGAGTGTGTAATTTAATTGCCGCTATAACGATAAATATTGAAAATAAAATAAAGTTATAAATGAAAGGAAAGAAACGTGTTTTTATCTTTTGTGTTCCATTTTTGTTTTTAATATATTTTATAATTTTTTTTTTAGTACTGTTTACCCCATAATTACAGTTTTTCCGAGATTCTGGTATTCATGAGGAGTTCTAAGAATTTCCTAAGATATGAATTGGATCTAGGTACTGGTCACCTAGATACCGGAGTTTGGTTCAATTAACACTCTCACAATGCCTTAGCAAATGCTGTGCTATCTCCTCTTCTTCATTGCATTATCTGTATTAATTGTTGAGACTAGCCTGCATATTATGTAAATTTTTCATAACTCTGCAGTGTCCTGTTAAGAAGCCTGAAACTATAGGGATGTTTTTCCGAGTTATTCCTAGTAATTCTTGTGTTCTTTTGTAAGATCTTGAAGGCATGAAGGTTTTTACTACTTTTATATTTCTTGTGGTCAAAAGTATATATCGTTTGAGCTTTAATTTTGTGGAACTCCAAGGCAGCTCGCAGAATGTATCTGCTTCAATGAGGAAGTTGTCAACTCCTTTCATTGCGACTTTATATGGCATTAGATGTGACATTAAAATAGAAGTAATCTTATATAAATGTCTGGATTAGTTTGTTGTAAATATATTATTGAAAATTGAAGTTGACTCCATTATAGACTTCATGACAACCAGAGTCTGTGGTGCAATCGACCAAGCTGTACATAATTTAACTCCAAAACCCTTGATAATAGTATAGAGCTTGTAAAAATAAGAAACAATACATGAAGACATTGGATAAGACTTAGGCAACCAATAGTCAAAGCAACATTAAACCTTTAGAAACGTCAAGTTAAAATGCAAATGATTGAAATTAATAACATTAACTGGAACAATAAACTTTCCCGTTTTGACACTAATATCCTATTTACATTGAGTCAAAATCTGTGTCTAATTGACACAACTATAGAATCGTTTCTAATGCTATAACAAACAATAGGGTAAGAAAACAGCTGTTGATGGAAGCAAGTTGTACTTATTTGATATTGCGCATTTTCAGCAGGAATGAAAGAGGTAGCTATCACAACTATGTGTATACATTGCATTTTGGTTCGTAAATTAAACTGGCTATACCAAATAGTTGCTCGCATGGAACCGAGTTTTTTATATATCCACGATATTAAAGGGTCTTCGTTTGTTGGAAGTCAGCATGTCTGCCAGATTTGGGTAAACACTTTTCGTTGGCGGTGAAATCTGGGAGTGAGTACATGGTTTATCGTCAACTCGTTGCAATTCAATCCTAGGTCTCTTGGCGACAGAAGCTCCGACGTCATCAGCTTCACATGAAGCTTTTACAGGACCAAATATGTAGCAAACGAATACAAAGTATTGCTTGGAAGACCATCAAATCTTGAATTAATATCTTCAATTAATTTTATTTTATTTTTTTTCGCACTCAATGACAAAATGTAAATATACCTATAATAATTATTTCCAATTCAAGTTTTTAAATGATTTCTCTCACTAACACACTCTCTTATTCACTTATCTACATACGTTTGCATGTATGTGTATGTATGATGATGGTTCCAAACAAAGAAAAAAATAAAGTATTGTACTTTCTCATGCAACAAAATTCAAGAAACAAGAATTAAATTACTATGGTATAAGAGCAACTACAGTAAAATCTCTAGTCGCGAAAATTTCTTATGGAAAGACAAATTTCTTAATCCCTTATGGTTTTAGAATCAAAATAAATTCCAGCGAATGGACGCTCCCATGGACACAGATAGTATATTATTTACATATCATACAAAAAATCTCTCGCAGTCGGACAAAAATCACTTTCTTACGAAAAAACTTGCAAATAAGAATAGCGTGTATATCAGTGGTTCTTTTTTGTTACCTAATAACCGAGTTAGACAGGGCCATGATTCGAACAACTCATGATGTGACCATTGATTCGCATCACATTTGACAACAACAACAGGGAAAATTACAAAATTGAGGGGTTGTTGTTGTAGATGTGATTCATGTGTAAACACCAAAGTGTATCATCGTGATTCAGTCCTGTCTAATTCGGGTATTACTCAGCTGTGCTGTGATCATCACTGCGTTAATATGCGTTCTCTTTATATAATTTTTCGCTGGGTGATAATAGATTTTGTAGGGATGTAACGATACAACATTTTGCTGATACGATTCCGATTCCGATTATTGGAGTAAAAAATCGGAGATTCCGATACGGATATATATAAATAGCTTATTAAAGGCCCTTTTATTTAGACGGTCAGTTCAGTGTCAGTCCATTATAGCCTTTCTATAGTGAGTAAAAAGTTGTAAGTTCTGATTTTGCGTCCACAGTGAGCTCTAGTGTGTTCTGAACAGCTGTTTTTTGTTTTGATTGTACACAAGTGCAACGTTGTGCACACGTTGGAAAATTTAAAACTGAAAATATGTGAAAAATACATGATTTCGCAGAATATACACATAATTCTTGCAGCTCTTGGATCATCAGTATTGTACACAACAATTTGTTCGAAATTGTGTTCTTACACTATTTGTTTTTTTTGTAGATGACAAACCACTGTCGGTCTTTGACGTGTCGTTGTGCAACTCTCATTCATGATAACGCTTTAAGTGTGTTCACATGTTTGTGTCATCATCCTGTTTTATTTCAAAATTTTTCCAGATGGAACTTGTACACTTTAAAAGCTTCACCATTCCAACAATTGTTTACGCCGATTTATTTATGTTGTCAGTCCAGCGGCTTTTTTTAACTTAGTCTTTTCACGCACTTGTTCACTGTTTCCAGGCTTGCTAATTTGGGAGAAAAAGTCAAATTCAGAAGAAAAAATCAAAGACTATAAAAAGAATATAGACTGGACACATGCAGCGCGCTTTCTTTCTATTTTTTTAGCCCATATATATATATATATCGGCCGATGTGTCGGGATCAGAATCGGAATCGTTACATCCCTAAAATTTTGCATAATTTGACCACTGAAAGTCATTTCGTGGATATGCTTGAATAATTCAAGTGGAAACTTTAAGCAATCCAAATTAATGGATTTTCGTTAAGTTAATAAATACATAGTACATACATAAATCATGATTTTTTAACCATAGAAGTATAGTAGAATAAACAAGAACAAAGAAGCTTAATTAACTTTAAAAATATGAAATACAAGAACACACACACACACTCATACACAAATAGGTAAAGTTGAATTGAGCATAGAGAATTATGTATAGAAACCTGAAATAAATACGAGTATGCATATCATTTACAATATCAGACAATTTCACGGGAACCGTGAGTGCCTGGCCACGGGAAATTTTACTGTAGGTATGTAACTTGCGTAGTACATTTTAGGTAGAAGTATATGCATATTAATATAACAATGAAAACAACAATCAGAACAATAACGATATTAGTGCAACCAAAAAAAAAAAAAAAAAAGCACTTTAAAGTTGCCTGCCTGCCTGCATGCCTGTACTTACCTGCCATTATTATGCCTGCTGTTATGCTGCTGTCAGCCTGACAAAGCCTTTTAAGCAATTTAAATTTGAACTGGACTTGTGGGGCCAATGGGTAGTGAGGATAGAAATTAGGGCGGAGGCAAAGGGTAGTATGCGTTTGTTGTTTTAATGCAGCATTAGCAGCAACAGCATCATCAGTAGAAGGAGCAGCATCAGCAGCAGGTGGTTTGAGTTTATTGCATTTAACTAACATCAAAGACAAAGACGTAAATGTTTTTATTTTTATTTCTTTTTATTGCGTTTTATTTTTTGTATTGAAAGCTTGTCGAAATAAATGTAAGTAGTACACCCACACACACTCCAATACACAGACAATCAACACATGAAAGTTTGCTGACTCTGACTATCATTGAATTGGCAATAAATGTGCAAATAGATTTATATGTATGTATCTGTGTGTGTGTGCAATATTGCATATTACTCGCACTTAAATTCAATTAAGCACAAAAGGCTCTTTTACGCTTCGCTCTTTGCTTTTTCTCCTTGCATTTTTCCTTTCATTTAATAGTATTTACTCCTTTAGATACATCTGCATGATGCTTCCTTCTTCACATTTGCTCTTTCTTTTCATCCTTCCTTGAGTCTTTTAACACATATTCTTCCTTACACTTGGTTTGCTTTTGCTTTTGCTGCCTTTGATTGGTTCTCAACCAACTACCTTAACCAATGTGTGCATTCATGAGTGTGTAACTATGTGCATTTGTGCGCGCGTGTGTATATGTGCCATGGTTCATTCACTCATATGATCATTCGTTTGCTCTTGCTTTGTATATACAAACATACATAAGTATCTTTGTATCTGAGTATCATCGTCATCATTGTTTGTCGTCGTATATTCTTTCTATCTATTTGTGTAAGTGTGTGTCTGTGTGTGTGTATTTGTGTAAGTGCGAAACTGTATGTGTGTGTGTATAGCTTTAATTTTATTTACACGCTTTTAAGTTTCATTGCTTCTATTACGCTTCTTTTGCCATTTTCTGCTTGCTAACTCTACTAGTGTTAGTAGTAGAGTAGTAGTCTCTATAAACGTGGGTATATGTATTACTTACATATCTATGTATGTATGTAACTCGTATATACATATTTATGTATCTATAACTATGCGCTTCGTTCTATTCCTTCTGTTGTTGTTCCGTCTGAGTAACTCAAAGTTGCTGTCAACTTGATGCTGCTGCGTGTTTTTCTTTAAGTCGGTTGTAGCCACCATTGTAGTTGCTGCTGGTGCTCCTGTTGTTGTTCTCTAAAGTCCTGCTGCAACCGAAGACTATCTATCCCTCCCCATCATCATCCTCATAATTTTATTTTCGTAAAACTATGTTGTTGACGAGAAGAAGAATGACGACGTCGACAACGACGATGACAACAACGAAGACTAATTCCATTAGAGCAGCTCTAACTTGATTTTCAATTGACTCCTCATTTAAAGCGAGTTTGTGGGGACATTCCCACATTGTGCGAACAACACCGAGGAATGTGCTATGGCTATGATGGTGGCAGTGCACTGAATTGAATACACACATTTTGATACATACTACATAGATAAAGATATACTATGATTTTGTTGGTGCGCACGTTGTGTCAGCAATCAACATGTTCAATTGAGCATATCCTGCCTGCCTTGGTGTTCTTTGCCATGCCATGCCATGACATGCCATGCCAAGGTTGGTAATGGTTAACGTTACAGGACACTCATTCTGATATTAAGTGACTGACTTGCTTTGTCTTATTTTAAGTTCATGTTCATGAAAACAAAAATCAAGCAACATACGCCTCAGATTGATGCTATAATAGTACAACAACAACAAAATCTCTAACACTCAACGCCTCCAAATGTTGCTTCGCATTCTACATAGTCTTTCCTTTTTGATTCTGGTAGTTTTGTTTTCTTTTAGTAAAATTTTTCTTTATTATCTTTTATTTGTAAATACTAGTATTTTTTGTTTGGACTAAATGCTTTTTTCTTTTCTGTCTCTGTTCACACTAGTGTGTGTACATAAAGAAAATTATCGATAATCGATGTCCGTCCAAGCGTACGCATATGAAGCCTTTTAGACGGTCAGTTCAATCTCAGTCTCAGTCCATGTTATTGCTTCACAAATCGAAATGGACTGACCATCAGCCCATTTTTCTGTCATCGTTTCGTTTAACGGTGCGGATTTCGAGTCGATAATCGACTGAGACTGAACTGACCACCTAAAAGGGCTTTACTATATGAACCTTTCACACGGTCAGTTCCGACTCAGTCCAGTGTTTTTTAACACTTCAGAAATCGACAGGGACTGACAAATAAATTCGGCAATCAGTCCATTTTTCTCTGTCATCGGTATGGATTTCAAGTCGATAATGGACTGAGACTGAACATACCGTGTAAAATACCCAATCAATCTGTTTTCGAATTGAAGAACTAAAATTTGGTACAGACACGTTTTACTGTCGTACACAGCAGATGTGATATGATTCTCCGACTACTGAAAGACTGGGGACTATCTTCCTATAAACCAGAAAGAAGGCTATCATTGGCTGTGCCAAAGATGTAATACTCTTCACGCTACTCCGGGTTGCATCCAACCTTCCTTTCTTAGCATCACCATATTAACTCTGTTACAGTTAGAGTATCAACAAAGAACACATTTTGAGTATCAACAAAGAACACAGTTTGAGTTGAATTGTATATTTATTGTACTTATACTCTTTATAAGTTTGTCATTTAATATGAGTTTGTATGGGAGGTACCCTGGCTGGTAACCCTATAATTATGAAATTAACATGGCTGATGGATACAGAACAGAAACTTATAGTGTCCAAATTTCAATTCAATAAGTCAAAAAACAAAAAACATTTTCAAATAAGAACATTAGTTTAAAAGGGGGTTTGTATGGGAGTTACCCCCCCTAGTGGTTCGATTCGGCTGTTCAGACAGACGGACGGACGGACATGGCTAAATCAACTCGTCTCATCGAGCTGATCACAAATATATATACTTTATAATACTATTCACTCCCGTGAAGAGTATAAAAATATACTTCAAAAACGTAATTGTTGTCCTGCGGCTCAACTTATCATGGATTCCAATGCGGCCAAGGAGTTCCCTATATCGTATCATATTTGTCTTTTCATTATGCAGTATAATAGTAATACTTATATGTAGAAGACCTTGTGTATTATAACTTTAGATATATGTTTGTATATTTAAAAGAAATATAGGAACTTAAAGACTTATCATACCTGGCGGAGATACGGTTTGGATGTTTTGTTTGGTCATGATAATATTTTCTAAATATTTTTAAACATTCGTTTTTATGGAAATGTTCAGAAAGGTTTATCATTTCGCCATGAAGAAATATATGGTTCAACAACTACCTTATTATTCAGCGTACGGCTCATATCAAAGCTCTTGATTATACGCCGAGAGCAAATATGTAGACATGCACCCATATATAGGAGGTACTGCCAAATGACCGTGTAATGCAGTGTGCATTCACAGATTGGGCGTTTAGCAACTCAAATTTGAACTCGGAATATATGAAAAATCATCTTTATTGACAATGCTAATGTTTGGACAAATAAAATGAATGCATCTGATCGCAGCGAATCCGATGTACACAATATAATATCTAATAATACTTTTTTAGGTTTAACTTCAATCCTTTTGAGATTCTCAAAATGAATTCACTTAGTTTGGATTCAACGAAGTAAAATTTTATTCAATAATTGTTAGCATATACATTTTTTTCCCTGTCTTTGAAAGATCTGTCAATTTATTTCAATATATAAAATTTAAACATTGTTACGGAGTAAGTTTGTAATCAGAATTATTGTAGAAAATTCTGAGAAAATATAAAAATTTTTAATTTCGAAGGAGTCATCTGTTTTTACTACCGATACAAGAACCAACAATGGATCTGCATCATCCAACACCCCGTGTTGTCGTGGATCCACGGTCCCGTCGTGCCTACAATTTTCTTAGAAGAAATACATTACAGCGAGTACTAAGACCCCAAGTAAATCGTCAACAACAAAATAATGGTAATGCTACAAATGAAGTGGCAGATATTGAAGTGCAACTTGTAGTCGAAGTGGTAAGGGAATTTGGTGCAGCTGAACGATTAGAAAATCGTGAAGCGAACATACACAACGATCAATTACCTTCTAGCTCTAGAGGAGCAGCCTACCGTCCTTTTCCTTTAGTTGATGGTCAAGTGCAAGGTGAACGAGAAGTAAATCATGGAGAAGTAAATCGTGGAGAAGTAAATCGTGGAGAAATAAATCGTGGCGATGAAAATCGTGGCGAAGAAATACGCTTTAATAACTTACTTTATGGCTCCAGAGGTGACCAACGGTGTGCTTCGAGACGACCATCGAATTTGGGAAACGGCGAGTTACCTTCAAGCTCCAGAGGACCAGCCAATGTGGAAAATAGTGGCAGACCATTATCTTTGATTCCGTTTGTTGAGTGTCCAACTTCAAACTATGTTCGCGCGTCACCCAGCTCACCCCCACGCCCTACTTCCCTTACAAACTTTAAGTGTTTAATTTGCAATGGCTACGCGTGCAATGCTGTAATTACTATATGTGGGCACTTCTACTGCTGGACCTGCCTTTGGACGTTCGAGAGCTCGCAACATGGCTTAACTTTCTGTCCACGTTGTGACAACGTTATACGCATGCACGAGGATGTATTCCCCTACTTTGGAGGCATGAATGAAGATAATATCAGAGGAACAGAAAATGAAGACCAGGTAACGCGTCCCTCCGCATTTCGCATAACGCCCACAACTGCAAGCCAAAATTGGATTCATTTCGACTATACACTTCGTAATGAAGACGATACATTACACGACTATACAGTTTTTAATATCAGACTTCAACAAGTTAATCCCGTACCTCGATTTGGTAGGAACCGTCTATTGACACGAATACGTGCTTACACGCTGAAAGCACAAATCTTGGTATTGTTGATTTTGCTCATTATAAATTTTTGGTGGTAGAAAAAAAGAAGTAATCTCTGTCTAGAAAAATACGATTTTTGACTGTAAATATTGTAAGCATAGTATGGCATCTAAAAGAGTGCACCACACAAATCTTAATTAAAATTATTGTTATATGTTTCGGCAATTTAATCATTTCGATTTGTCTTATAAACTCTTTGGTTTTAATGATTCTATTTGCAGGAAGTGAAAGAAATCTAAAATTCGGTGGCACTGATTTCAATGTATATATCAGAGTTAGTCTCTGTAAATTTCTAGAATAAGTAAAATCAATAGGGGAAACATCGGCCCTAATTTTTTTTAGCTCAATTTTGCGAACGGTTCCGTTTTGTTTGCATTTCGTAAAGCAGTTGTTCTCTAAAACACAACTGCCAGTTAAAAGAAACAAAAAAAAAAAAAAATTCCGAAAAGAAGCGGATAAAATGATTGATACTAGAAATAAGTACAAAATTAGCTTCCATTGCTAGATTTCAAAACGAAAAATTTGCTACAATGGTTCTACTTTATGCAGAAAAGTTGAAATAGATTCAATCCCTAGCTAGCTGTAAACGTAACTCAGAAAGGGGACTTAGTGTGGTTCTTTTGGTAAGCCTTAAAACATATTGATCCATGGGCTGTATTAAAGCTTTACACATTACCGATATTCAATCATCATGACTCTTTAACTCACCATCTTTGGGATGACATGGAGCATTATCATTAAGTAAAAATGCTACGAAGGAATTCTTTTAACTTTTTATTTAGGAAATTTCAAATTAAAAAGGATAATTCCAGCTGATATTGGCATGCAATAATATGTCTATCACCTTTAGCTTATCTGTTAAGATCGCTACATTTTTATCTCCTTGATTTGCAAATCATTTGAACACGGCTTTTTCCATTTTTGGATACTCTGAACTAGAGCTGTGCGTGATTGTGAAATGCCGGATAAACCGTGAGTTCTCGTGATCGTGAACGAGTACCGAATTGCATGAAACTTGTAAAAGGGTTTCGAAAATTCACGACATCACGACAATTCACGACGTCACGAAAACCCACGACGTCACGATATATTGTATGTACATACATCAAATTTTTTTTTGGCCTAATTTTTCCGCGACAGACGATTTCAAAAATTCAACAAAATAATCAATATTCAATTAACGTAAGTCAGGAACGATTTAATGTAACATAAATCAAGTTAGTGCGCAGAACATCAAGAGACATCACCTTATCATCATTAAATTTTGTTTTGTCCGCGCAAATATTCATTCTGTTAATTAAAATTTGCAATGATTTTGACAGTCACTTGTTTCGATAACAGATAACTGATAACTGCAGATAACTGGGTGCTGCACGCAAAATATTAAACTCATTTATGATATTTGTGCAGCATAGCGGTATCCATGTCGGTGTCACTCACAAATACTTAATTTCATAAATATAACAAAACTTGCAGCCACATTGTGTGGGATAAATAACTTAATATAAAAATGGTGTTGATTGATAAAAAAATTATGGAACCCATAGTTTTTTACTATTAACTGTGATTTCAGAATGACTGTGAAATTTAAATAAATAATATCTATAAACACATAAAAAATAATTTATTACAGCGCAGCCTATAATGAATTTTCGTGAATGTGTCAGAAATTTTATTTCGTGAATGTACGTGATCGTGACGGAGAATTTTGTCACGCGCACAGCTCTACTCTGAACCTTTAAGTGTGTTTCTTTTTCAGAATGATGCACGAACTAATTTATGGAGTATTAATTTCTCTTAATATGAGCAATTTTTGTTCTATTTGCACTTTAAAACATTTAGCTAATGATTTTGTAGGAGACCCCTTATTTAATTTTGTTAGAAGGCCAGTTTTGTTTTTAATTTTCAGCAACAAAATTTTTTTGTTTGCCATTGCCAGATCTCACCACGCAAAAGTAAACTCAGAACTTATTCAATTCAATACATTTCGTCAGCAGCATTAAATAAAATGTACTTCCCCAAACTTCTTTTAGTATACAAAAATGTTGGCTGTATTGAGTTAAAAATATTAGGAAGTCGCAAGTACTGAGTACATAATGAGAAACAAAAATTATGTAACAAGAATCTAGGTAAGCAGGCATCGAATATGTGTAAGGACCGTGGTATTTGAGTATTTGGTTTATTTATTTTTACATTGGAATCAATCAAGTTTCTTTTTTGTGCTACTTCAAAATTTATTTCATTTAATCGATTGGACATTTAACATATGTATGGTATGTATGTATTTGAAAATTGACTGAAAGTTATGGACTACAAAATTTAAATATAGTGATAAATACTTTAATATTATATAGATGTGATTAAATTTAATTAAAATTTGATGAAGTCTCTAACGATGTCAAAACAGCTTAAGACGAAAATGAATTTCTTGAAATATTGCCCATTTTGTGTAAAATAATTCCTGTTTCGTGTTATTTCCATGTTTTTAATCTTATATACACTGAGGTAAAATGATATAACTATGCTTCTGAGCTGTGCTTTTCCAAAATTCTTTAATCGAAATACGTGTTTTGAAGCGATTAATATTGTATGAGAGCGTTCATACTCAATTTTCGACTTAAGCTACTTTTACTTATTGCTATAGATATTCTTGTATATCAAATAAGCAGAAAATTTTATGAACATACGAGAATGTCTGAAAAATGCATATAATAATGAACAATAAGATATTATGACCAAATAAGTAATATTACTTATGCTCGTTCTATTACCTATGACTAATTGATTAAAGTGGACAAAGATTAGGAATAAATAAATAAATATATTAATAAATGGAAGAGTAACGCTTTTTGGGTTAAAAAACTTTGAATCATTATAAACACATAAGCTTAAAATCGTGGGATTCGTGTTGTTATATCGTATATAAATAATTGTATTTTGCTGTTGGTAAATCAAGACATTTCTTCAGAATATATTCACTGAAAGTAAAACTTATCGAAAATTATAACATTTAATTTTGCCCAAGATAGTATGCGAACTCATTAGAAGAGCAGCATTTTCTTCTTTGCTAAATTTTGATTATTTTTTTTTTTTGTAAAAAAGAGCTAATGAAGTTCCTAAGTAATCACCACTTTTATGAATTTTATGAGCTATTGTAGTATACCTGGTCGTCTATTGTTTTGACTATTTATTTATTTTAGATGTTGTAGTAGTTAATCCTTTTGTTCACACTATGCAGGAATTTATCTGGATGTTGTTGAAGAATCTCATTATTTAAAGTAGTCGTCAAGCAGATTTGCTTATGTTATATCTATACTAGCTGTGCCCACGACTTCGTACGCGCGGTATTAATATGTTTATAATAGCGTGTATTTTGTTATCTTTTTTCTTAATTATCAGGTATTTAATATTGCCCCGCAGGAAAAGAGGAAAACATTTGAAAATTAGCCAAAAAAAAGGCAACAGAATTAAAAGTATGAATATCTTTTGATGTAATAGGTCGATTTCGATAAAATAAACGCTAAGCTTGCTACAATACACCAGTCAAAACCGCATTCAAATAGGTTAAGCCGTTTCTGAGATTAACGTGTACAGACAGGAAAAGGTTTACGATTATTTATATATAAAGATAGATCGACGAGATTTTTATATATTAGATATAAAACAATTCCTTACCCTCCGGTTGGAGCGTTGGGCCAAAACAAAAGTATAAAAAATCATTCCGAATTTTGCGAGAAGCTTCAGAATGTTCTAGTTGGTATTGGAGTTTGTCAAGTCAGCGTCCACCATACGTCTCTTACGTCGTTTTTGATCTTCGACAGTTTTTCAAACCTTGCAGGTTCCATCACAGAATTGACCTGCTTATTTCGCATCTTGTTTACAGATAATACGACAGCCAACAGCTCCTTAGAATTTTACGCAGGCAGGAATAAAAGTTTGTATCTTTCGGATCAGCACTAAAATGCAATGCCTGCCAATATTTCTATTCGAATTCTGAAAGTATATGCACAATCTTTTCTACTATTGTCATAGTTCATGAGTTTACTCATTTCATTTATTATTGATCCAAATCTTTGGAAAGAATTGCATTGTTATTCATATTCATTTTTTTTTTTTGTTAATTCATGTATTCATTCATTCATTATGTGTTATTTGTGCTTGAAAATTACGCATACGTTGTATTATATCCGTCCATATTTCCGGTTTGGCATTTTCCAGTGAAGTCCTTGTTGCTGTTACGTTTTACTGTTGTTATTCTCTTGTTGTGCTTAAATTGTACACACGAGTGTCCTTTTGGTTGCCTTTTCCCGTCTGCATATTCTTTCCAATTTTTCCGACTTTCTAGTGCTGTTTGGTGGTTGTGCTTATTTGTCATTTATATCTATAGTTGGTTGTCTTACTGTCGCTTGCCACTTTCTTTGCCACTAGGCCAGAATAAAATACTACAATATTTGAGTGTGTCTACATGTGTCTGTCGTCATGCCCTACAACTGTCCTACTATGCCCTATTCAGTTCAGTAGAGTTCAACGATGCTCTGCATTCATTATGTTATGTCATTTTATTGTATAACCTTTTCCTCCTATTGACTTTTTTCCATCTGCTCATTTCTTGATTCGTTTTTTTTTTTTGTTTTGTTTCTTTAACTCTCCGTGTGCTTCGTTTTCATCTTCTTTTATTTCTTACTGGTTTTCCTTCATTTATTATTAAAATCACTTTCGTTGCAATGTGGTTTCCAAATCGAGTCGAGTCGAGTCGTCAGTCCTGTCGATTTCTTTTTATTACCATTTCTCGTCGTCATCATCTTATTCCATTCTTTGCCAGCATCCGTTTTGGCCATTTTAGTTTTATATTTGTTACCGTTGTCAAGCTATGCATTTGTGACACTAAAATATACTGGCAGCAGCAAAGAGAAGAGACCCATTTGGTATCTGGTATTTTCTTTTTAACGATATTTAATGCTGTTTTCTACTTATTGCTACATGCGTTACTATTGAATTTGCGTGTGAGGCAAATCAGAGAAACCTAAAGCTAACCTGACCCTGCCCAGGATGTGTTTGGACTTCCAATTTTAACTTTTATTCTTGAAGAAGTAATACTAATCTAATCAATATGTTTCTGCTTTAATAGAATATCATCACTTCAAAATATAACTTAGTTGTATGCGAGTAGAGTATATTTTGTATTATGATATACATAAAATAAAACCTTTGTTTAACAATGAATTCTTATTTCATTTTATTTTCATTTGGTTTATCATTTGGTATACAATTTCTTTAATCTTTCTTCCCATTTGATTGGATGATGTTAAAACAATTGTTTGTTGTTCTTACGTATCACATTTATAAACATTTGAAAATCATAAGGTGTTACAAAACTTTTAAACTTATATGTAAATGTCTTTGCATCGATTCTACACTGATTTCACTTCAAAATTGCTACTTTATTTGTTTCTTTTCATTTTATTAGTAAGTGTATCTGTTTCTTCTGAGATTTTGTTCAATTTCAATATTGGCAACGTGTTGCATTCTAATTCTTGCTGATGCAGCTTACGTGTAGAATGCTATGTAAACAGTTCACGTTGTTCATTCTCCTTCCTCCAACCTCAACCAACCAACCACTCTATCTATCTATCTCCCTCCCTTTACCCGACTTGTTACCAAATCGCATTTACTATTTATCGGCTTTCTCAGAACTCAGATATATACGAGTAGATACTTTTGTATACATAAGATATGCATATAGGTTGTATTGGTACCAAGTAAATTTATTGTGAGTATTGAATGTATTTATTATTGTAATCATATTGTTTATTTTCATTATTGTGAGTTTTAAAATTGTTTAACGTATTTTTTGAAAAACGAAGTCGTCGTCTATTAACATAAATATTTTTTTTTAACCTACATCGCAAAATAACCCAGGATACTGAGGCCAATTCAAGGTATCCATACAGTCTACAGGAGTTTGTTAAGTTATCACATCAATGACATGGTTCAGACTCTGATATCTAAACTAGAGCATTGCACGAGTCAGTACAAAGTACTTACTGTTAAAAGTCCACACAAAGAGTCAAGTGTGTTTTTAAACCGTATCATACCGCGACATGTGAGTTTTTTAATGAGTCAGAGATTGACTGAAATTTTTGCTGAAGTGTGAGTCGCACATTACGGTATGGCTCGGTACAACACTAATATGAAAAGGCACTGTCGTGGCTATGACATTGTGTGATACTGTCATTAAAGTATATTGTCGTGTAGTATCTTCGGCTATGCCATTCTGTCGTCTAGTGTCTTCTGCTATGACTCGGAACTCTGTGTATGTATCTATTCGATTTCATTGGGCGTGATGTTTATGGTCGCTGTTTTCAGTAATTGTTTTGAGCGTGTGATTTTTGTGAAGGGAAACGAGACAGCATGCATGGGATAGCAATACAGTACACAGCATTAATACCGTGCACATTTTGAGCACTATGAAATGGCTTGAAACACGTCTTACCAAGTCACTATCACGTGCGAATCGTGTGTTGTATCATGAAAAGGTACTGTGGTCTGGTGTCTTCGGCTATGACTCGAAATGATACTGTCATAAAAGTATACTGTCGGTTAGTTCACTGAAACACAACAGCTTACGAGTTTAGTTCATAGTGTTCTAGAGCAGGCAGTGAGACGTTTGAGGCAGAGAGGATAATTTTTGGTTTAGAGTTGCCTCGTGCAATGCTCTCATCTAAACTGCAAACTTATATCCGAAGAAAATCATACCATTCGTATGAGGAATCTTAAGGATTAATGAAAGTTAGTCAATACAAATTTTAATAACCTTAATATGAACTGAAATGCTGCGGACCCCATAAACCATATAATGCGTGATCGGTCATTCGTTTGAGGGAAGACATTGTCTGTGTAACTAAATTCATTCAAACTCAAGTTGTATCCTTAGTTATATTATAACCTTTAAATGGTTGCAACTGCTGGTAGACAAGTCTAAGTTCAAGACATTGATTAAATTGAATCGATTGTACAACATCAGTCTAAAGGGGTTATATTTTTATAATGCATTCATTCATTTTACCAAAGCTGAGAATAGATTGTGGTGCTCCACCAAATTATCAAATTCTTTGCCTGCCTACAAATCCCAACTCATGAGACGACGTTTTACTTCGTCTGAAATGCAGGGTCCCTTTTTTTTCAAACCGATAGTCTATGGGTATGGTGTTTGGTGGAATCAGAATGATTTTGCATGAGCTGTTGAAACCAAGTACATAAAACCTGTACCGACCAATTACGCTTTACCAAAGTTGCAGAAATCACAAATTGGCTTGATATGTTTGTAGACTTTTGGTACGAAACTCATGTATTAAAAATTGGGAGGTATAAGGAGGCCATGTAAAATAGTAATTAAACAAATTTCACTATTCAAAGTTGTTTACCACAGGCCGTTTCTTTTTATAACATAATTTTTTACAAAACCAAATATGATTAATTGAATCCGAGTACGGTTGAATGAAAGAAATCTTATTGAATTATGTATTAAGTAATATACGAATGAAGCATTTCAAGCATCCAAGTTCATAAAAGAATTATTAGTTTTGTTTGTTCACTCTTATTTCAAGTCATGTACATAATACTATAATGTAAATATACAATATGTTATAATATAATCTTGTGTACTGTTCAGGAGAGCCCAGTTGAGACCAATTGTGTTGCATTTTTGAATATGAAAGTTCTTCTGTCTTTTGACTTCTGTTACTGATTTATGCGGATGATTTTCGGTTGGTATGTAAAATGTATAAAATGTATGATTTTTTGTACTAAGGAATTGGCCAAATCTGTCCCAATAGAGAACAGAGCAAACGAGTAAACAAAACATTCTCTTTCTGTCTTATTAATAATTTAAAGCTCAACAAAATTACATATGAGGAGGAGATGAAAAAAAAAAAGATGAAGTAATCTTTGTTTGTATTGAAAATGAACTTGAGTAAGTTAAAGAATAAACTGTTGTACTTGTGTACCTCTCTAATTTAGCATTAATCATATGATTGTGTTTCATTTTAAATAATATACTAGTAATTGGTTTGACATGCACAAGAGACACAATAGATTTTAAATAGTGGTTTACAATTTCTCTGGTAATTAATACTTAGATGGAAAGAAATTTCAATTTTTCATAGTTATGTGGTTGGATGGGGTTAAATAAAATTGAGTTAAGTAGGTTCATAGTGAGAAGTTGATGGTATAACAAGAAGACAGACATACTGATGGCTATAACTCATTGTGCGCAATGCCATTCATCTTGCATAAAACTAATCTAAACCCGAAAATTAATCTTCCAATTCGCAAGTTCATGGCATGCTGCCGGCCTGCCGTGCCGAGTGTCGAGTGCCAAGTACCGTGAGTTGTAAGAGGTGTGACGTGGGCTCAAGACAGACAAGCCCCATGCCTAAGCCGTTTGGTTGTGGTATGCATTAAAAATTAATAGCGCTTCTGAGCCATCTAGTCATCCTTCGGTAAGAACAGCAATTGTGGGTGGGTTGCTTAAGCAGTATATGAAAATCAAATTTTTAGTAGGTGACTGGCTAAGTAGAGGTAACAGAGTGGTCTGGAGGTGGCAGTTCTTTTGTTCTTTAGGCCGATTTCGATTGTGGTCATAACTCATAAACATAAATTTAAATTAGAAAACAACAGAAACCGCAAAATGCCGCCAATTTCAGCTCATACAATGAAACGCAGCCATACCATACTCCACATATTCCACATAGTTAATCATGCCGCTGCCATTATCGTGAGACTTTCATTAAATCATTTGAGCATTTCAGTTTGAGTTTGCTTTCTTTTGAGTTAAGTTGAGTCGAGTTGAGTTGAGGTTACCACAAATATGTGTACGATGTTTTCGTGCCGCAAAGATTTTCGAAAATAATTAGAAAATTTCAGCTTTTTCAAATGTTCATTCGTACATACAAACACACATACTCACAAACCCCTAAAATACTTGAAGCAAGACACAAATACAATAGTAGCACAAGTGATAGCACAGATACAGTAGACCACGTGCCTCAATTTGTGTTACGCTTTAAATGGATCCTTGGTAAATTCTTTAGCTGTGGTAACAACAAGTGGCTAATAAGATTCAACAAATTCACCTTTTGTTATTTGTTTATTTGTCTGTAGCTAGCTAGTATCTTTAGATGAAACTTAACTTTTACTTCAATTGGCAACTTTTCCAGCAAACGTTTATTTTAAATGTATTTACAATTGTATCTCAGTAGCAGTGATGGTACTAAGGTGGGTGGATGGTTGTAGCAGATATTTACGCTTTGATGTGGCTAGCAGCGAAGATGATAACTAAAAGTTTTGTGCCTTAAGACGACATTGTATCGCGAGCTAACTCAACCGAATGGACCTTAATTATAAGTCACATTAATGTGCAGATACGATACGATGCGATGCGATGAAAGTGGTGATACGGAGGTTATGAGATGTGCGTGGGTGTGGGTATGGGTATGGGTATGGATATGGATATGGGTCTGAGTTTCATTCGTTGTCCCAAAGAGCGGTCAACAGTTTTAATTAAAGCGTAACAACGACTAAACAACCGACCGACCGACCAACAAAGGCAACGAAGAAGATATAATGCTGAACATAATAAAATATACATAGATACATAAGCACAGACACACACACATACACACACACAGAGAGAGAGATATACACAGATAGATACAGATAAATAGACCGAAAGATAGATACTTACATTTACAGTACTGCATTGCATAAGTACGAGCAATGTAGTAAAATGACCAACAAACTAAAATTAAAGCAAATGATGTTTAAAATTTTCTACTAAGTATAGTTGTTACATCAAAACAATGACGACGAAAAATATTGGAAAATAAGCTTTTATGATGAGACCATAAAATTGGAAAATATACTTAAGGTAGGAGGGGTGGCAGTGTTAGTAGGAGACATGGGTGTCAAAACTTATTGAAGCTGATAAATAAATGAATTATCGCAAAACTCTTGTTATACTGTGTGCAATTTGAAACATTTTCTCATTTCGAATATAATAATTACAATATTTTAAATTTTAAGGATGTCCTCCTATCTTATTGTGGAATATTGAGAATTGTTTGGCGGAGCACTATTTAAGAAACTCTGGATTAAGGCGTAAATGAATAAGAAAATGATTGAAGGCATAAAAGACACGGAATATTATATAAAGAGGCCATAAACTTTAGTTTTTCCCAAATAAAAAGTACGTGGAACTTCTTTGCAGTAAACTTCTACACAATGAAACTCTCCCTATTATGATTAGATTTCAAATGCACAGCTTTTTTGCTCAACTTTTAGTGTTTTTCGATCTTCTTACAATGAATTTCCATACAGTCAAATTTCCTTTACATTCTTTACAGCTGGAAATTTAACTCTCATGCATTTTTGCATATTAATAACTCTTTGTACCGAGAAAAAAGTAAAACATAATTAGGGGATCCCCAAAAGATAAAAATAACAACAGAAAAACCAGAAAGAAGGATATCATTATCTATGCCAAAGATGTAATACTCTTCACGCTCCTCCGGGTTGCATTCAACGGAACGACGACAAATGCCAGATATCAGATATGGGATTTCCATAGCTTAAAGTAAAGGATTCAGAAACATACAATGGAATATATTCCAGTAATTAAGTATATAAAGTAAAGTTTGTGTTTTGTTTTTTTTTTATTCATAAATTCCTAATAATAATAAATTCTTAAATGTCTTCTTAAGATTGTGTTTTCTTCATACACAGTTTTTTCCTTACTAAATTCTTATTTTATTGTGGTCTCTGATCTTGAAAACTAAGTATACTACCATTACTTACTTATTAGCCTCATCCTTATTTTGTTGTTGTTGTTGTTGCTTCTTTTTGGCAGCCATTTGGATTCCTTTATAGACACCAGTAAAGTAGCCACTCATATACCAAGACATTAGCATTGCCGACAAATGTTCTGAATTATCAGGAATATTGTCATCAAATAGAGGCGGAAGAGGTGGTGGCGGTGTTGACATACCCAACATTCCAAAATTCTCCATATTCGGAATTTTATCCTTGTATTGTTGTTGCTGTTGTTGTTTGGCTTCCTTGGAGCTTTTGTCTTTCTTACGTTCACTTTGATGATCAATTTTTTCAGTTGGCGGCGGCATTTTGCTTGCTAAGAAAGTAAGGTTGGATGCAACCCGGAGGAGCGTGAAGAGTATTACATCATTGGCATAGCCAATGATAGCCTTCTTTCTGGTTTTTATTAATTTTCTTATTTACTGTCTCTCAATTCAAAAAATAAGATTCTTATTGCACTTCTGACCTAATCTGGGTTGCATTTTGAATGGTTGATTTTTCTCAAAATTGGTACACTTTTTTCAATCTAATTCTTTTTATTCCAATTATCAAAATTAAAAAAAAAAAACAAAAAAAAAAAAAAAACGGCATATCAAACTTTCATTAAATGGTATTTCACGTGCGAATGGTGACATTTTAATCAGAATTTTCAATAACTGCGCCCTTTTGAGCCAACGATTTTTGCGTTTTTGCCTTGGTTTTGTCAATCTTTGCCACAAGCACGTTCAACAATAGATCTCTACGTTAATTAAGTTCTTAAATGAGTAAAAGTTTATGAAAAATTAACTGTCTTTACGAAATTCGTAAACGACGCCATCATTGAAAATGACCTTACCCACACTCACATATACGCCTTAACTTATTTCTAAGTTAAATAGTTTTTATTAACTATTTCATTCTTCTCTCTTCCTCGACTTGTGCGCCTTCACATTTCAATTAATAAGATCTTCACACTCATACATACACCTTTACTTATTATATTTATTTCATTGACCCACAGCTCACATCTATTTGCTAACACTATACCTTAACTTATTTCTGCTTTACCAGCTCTTTAACACTTCATTCTCCTCTCTTGCTCTCTTGTATTCATTTCATTCGATGCTTGGCTACACTCATACATACACCTTAACTTATTTGTGCTTTATCAGCATTTCATTTTTCTCTCTCCTCGACTTTCCCGCCACCATCACGTAACAGATTTTTCATAACGCAATTTTTCAAAACAGCAGCCCTTAATCATTTTTAATGATAAAAATTTGCAAGGGATACCTCAACCAAGATTCTTTAAAATCGAAAAGAAGAGAAATAGTCGATTTAGACAGGCCCTGCATCACGATGATACGCTTTGGTGTTTAGACAAGCCATTTCGTATCATTTAAAACTGTTTTTTGTTTTGAATGTGCATAAGAAGAAGAGACCGTTTGTTGAATTGAGAGACAGTAAATAAGAAAAATAATAAAAAGACATTTTTAAAATGGAAAATATATTATTTAAAAGAATTATTAATAATTGCAAGCACGCTGGTACGTTTAAATACAAATTTAAAACACAAAAAGAGAAGAAGACTGACAATATCTAACCGGAAATGGCAAAAAACTTGGCCACACTATCAGACATTTCCTAGCCCTGGTCTGCATCAAAGACGCATCAATGCATGATGCGACACAGACTCGTATCGCATTCTACAACAACAACCCCTGAATGACGTAATTTTCCTTGTGGTTGTTGTCGCATCATGAGAGACTCGCATCATCGCCCTATCTAAGGCTAAAAGAATCAATCAATGGTACATTAGAAATCATCCCAACGACCTTCACTTACTATACGTACAAGAAGAGTAAATATTTAGGGATATAAAATTGCTTAAAATGTAAATCCACTAGCCAGCGTTCTTGTTCTTCTTTTGTTTAATCCTAGTGTGGGATAAGTATAATAATAATCATAAATAATAATTTTAGGAGTTACAATAAATAAACAAAATAATTTAGACTAGTATAAATAACAAATTTATATAAAGGCAGAGGTACGCTATAAAGTTAACAACACTGTCATAACTTTCTTTGATGATTATCGATAAATGTTCAAGCGCCATCTGTAATTTGACAACTTTTTAAACCAGTAATCACACTCATGAAATATACTCGCTTTGCAAAAGGCACAGTAAAAGTAGTAGTCAGTAATCAGTCTACTAACATTTTATTGATCAAGTAATCGATTATCGGCGTAGGTAATTGGTTAGTTATAACGATAATGGTCTATTGGCCAATTTGATATTGAGTTTTGCTTTCGGCGGTTGGTTTAGTGTCTCATGAACCTTAGATACATATACATAATTCAAGTGATTGTGATCAATAAAAAAGTTTGTAATATTTCAAAATCAAAAGCATAAAGGAAAATAAAAATTTATAAAATTCTACATTCATAAAAAAGTAAGTACATTAATATATGAATCAGTTGTATGAAATATTTAACTGTGGTGCAAGTTTCATATTGTGATAGCTTATAATTTGTTTTAATTTTTTCGTTCTGTAATATTTTGTCTATACTTATATTGAAAATCTTTTTGTTTCTTTGCAGCATAACTATTTTGTTTGATCCAAGATTTTCTTATTGCAATTATCTATTTGCTTCCGTTTGGGTTTCGGTGGCACCACTAGTAAAGCAATAAATTTGGGAAATTTCAAGTGATTCTGATCAAAAACAAAGAAAGTGTATCACAAGGAAATAGTGAGTATGTGTTTTATAGTAGTTGTGTATGTGTAATGTATCTGAGAGGGCCCCTTCGGCATTGAAGCAGCGTCAGCTTAATCATTTTGTTATTCTAATTTGTTTACATTTGAATTTGACAGCACCAACGCAGATGTTTATATTAAAGTATAGAATCAAGTAAAATCTTGTCAATTCATCAAAAGCATAACTAAAGAAAGAGTAAGAAAATTATAGATATTTTTTTATGTACATTGATAATAATTATGTGCATTTGTTTTTAGACTATAAAAAAGTGGTTCTGAAACTAATAAAAAAAAAAGCAAAATAAAATACTACATGTTACTCATCGCAATGACGATGAAATGAACCAAACCAATGGAAGTGACACTTCTGTGACTTTAGCTATTGTACAATGACAATGTGGCTTGCGTAATGATCAGTTGAGAAAATATTGTTTTATGGTATGCTGTATTGGCATAAATAATGTGATTGACTTGCAATTATTGGGTATGTACAATGGATTTCTTATCGAAGAATTATTTCTTTAATATAAACAGCATGAGTACTGCAAAACAGACTAAGTAACACAAGTGGTTATTTTTTTACTATATGAAATTTAGATAAGCTCCGTTTGTTCGCCAAAGTATTGCTCTTATTTCGTGGGCTGCTGGTTACATAAAGTGAAACCCAACTTATTGACTTAAATAAACAAAATTTCAGCCATAAATTATCTAGTTTATGTTAAAAAAATATAGAAACATTTGCTGAACCCATGGACTTACAAGTTTTCGTGAATAAGGATTCTTTACGCGGTGTAAATTGCACCAATTTGGAACGCCCCTTGGCATCTGTAGATGGATATGAAATGCAATATCCACACACATTATCGACCAATAATAACAATAATATTGGTACTGATCATATTAATGATCGTGAATTACCAATGTTAGATAGCAATAACAATGTTGAGTCACGAGAGGTCGATTTAGATCCGGATGTGTATAGACTTGCTGATATTGTTATTGGAGACACTGAAGCTAATCAGTCTGGAGGAAATGCTGCAGCATGGCAAATGATTGAGCGTCCACAACAGAACCAACAATATGTACAGCATCAGGAGCCACAACAGCAGTTACTCCTACTGCAACAGGTGCCCACATATAACCCATATAATCAACATGTGCAGCCGCCAGCTCCTTATCAGCAGCAGCAGCAACAGGTTCAATTGGCTCAACAGCAGAATCAGGTGTTATTTCAAGAATATCCCCAACACTTGTATTATCAATATGAACAGCAACCGCAGCAACAGCAACCGGATCAGCCAATTGTTCACTTTACACCAACAAATCAACAGAATTCAAGTTTTTATTATGTTAACAATGGGGAAGTCCCATTGCAATATATCCAACAACCAATACAACAACCAATACAACAACCGTTACAACAACCGTTACAACAACCGTTACAACAACCGTTACAACAACCGTTACAACAACCGTTACAACAACCGTTACAACAACCAGCTCAAGCATATTACCATTTTCAAGTATCCTCGACTGTTTACTTTCAACCACCGACTCCACGTTATCAACTACCACAATGGCCCATGAGCGAACAATCCCTTGTATTGGTTACAGCACCATCTACACCTCAATATAACCCGTCGGAAAATATCCCGTCGGAAAATATTACTTATGAGTATTTAAATGGACCAGCACCATGAGTACAATATGCTGCCACTTCAACTCCAAGTCATCAACAGCTAGTGCTAACACTTGCTAACCTTATCCACGCATTTTGTTTTAGACCGAATTGGGAAAATTAATTCCCATTGCACCATATGATCGAAATCATCATTCACTTGAAATGGTTGTCTATCAGTCAGCCACAGCCTCAAAACCAAATATGTTTACATATATGGTAAGCAGTTATTATTATTATTACATATAAAGAAAGAAAGAAGCTATGCCCTAATTTATAATCAATTCTTCCAAGAAATTATCAAAATTAATAGTAAATAGCAAGAAGTTATCAACAATTTCAGAGTGAAAGTCTTAATACACAAGTAAAGTATTCATTTTAAATTCTTAATTATAGGTTTTAATAAAAAATATAATAAAATTAATTTATAAGTATTAAAAGATATGCAAGGCAACAAAAAATAACGAATTGAACTCGAATTAAGTTGGGGACCAACCATATTTCTTGTGTTATTATCAATAATATTGGCCCAGCAATTTAATATGATGACTATGAGTAACTTGCGTGCGTAACTTTTAATTTCTGTTATTTATTGTAAATCGAAAATACAAAATATTGATGCAATCCTCGGTTTCAGTACAGAAACCAGTTCATACCAACTGCAATCAAAATCGGTTTCAAAATATGGTGACATATTCGTACCCATATTTTGATTTGGAGATGTTTTTGAAACTTACGCTCACACAGTAATATAATTTAAGAGTTTGTTTTGCGCAGAAGCGAAATTTCTCTTAAATTGCAAATTTAAGAGTTTTTCACTTACATTGACTAAATAAACTGTTGGAAAATGTCTATAAAATTGTCTTAACTAAATCATTGTATAACAGTTTAGTTTATAGGACATGCACTTATAGTAAACTCATGTTATAAAATAAACATTATAAATATAAATCGGGATAATATATAAAAAAAGAAAACTTTACTACTTTTATATTTTTATACCTTAGTATTTTGCAATAATAAAAAGGAATCGATTTCGTTAGGATATTATGGTATTATATTATGTTATACAATACAAATCAAATGAAGGATAAGAAAGAGAAACTATAAAATGCCATAACTCTTAAGTTATAATAATACGTATAACATTGTAAATGGTTAATACTTACAATGATACATGTACTTTAATGTCTAGAACAATATTATTAGATATATATATACGAGTACTATAGTTGGGTGGGCCCACAATCATTTACAATCATTTCAAAGCTTGGAACTAAAAAAAAAAAAAAACACGAACGCAGAAATAATTTCACATAACCCAGCCAGCATTTTGTGAGAATTTTGATCAAAAGGTAGTCATATTTGACTCTCCTAGATGATTAAAACAATCAAATATGCGCTCATTTTCTAGTCATAAATGACTCTGTCGTCGGGAGAAATTGGTACCCTGCATATGCCTATTCTTGAAGAATCATTTATGATCTCTGCTTTAAAGCAGTTTTCATGCATATATGCTATCATTTGTGATCATTTTTTGCAGTCATTTCGTACTTCAATATGCTATCATTTTATGATCTCATTTGGAATCATTTTTGGCCAACATTTGATTGTAATATTTAATCATATTTTGATCACATTTGGGATCATTTTTGACCAACATCTGATTGCAATATGTAATCATATTGTGATCACATTTGGGATTATTTTTGACTAACATCTGATTGCAATTTACATTCATTTTATGATCATATTTGGCATCATTGCAATTTCAAATTTTTGAAAAATCATGATTTCTACAATTTTTTAATTTCATTTTATTCATAACATTATTATTGCATTAATTTTAAATTCAGTTCACAAAGTATAAACTAACCTATGGACAATATTTTTAAAATTTTTCTATTAAGTATTACATTATGTACGTCGCCTCCGTTTGGTGAGACGTTCCTTGGAATGGACAAAATGCTTCTGTAAAATGCTGTTTATCTCTTTGTCCTTGACCTTATACTTCAAATGACGTACATATATCTATAAGGAAAAAATTGTTACATTATGTTTCAAAATTATGTCATTACATTCTTACTTTTAATTACTGTTGTGACAAAAAAGTTCTCAGCACTAGGTTTCTCATTGGTCCCCTTCCAACTGAATAAAGAGGCAAATTCATCCGTAAACACTTTTCGGATGGCACTTCTTAAAAACTGCGACTGTCCATCGCCACCAATTTTTGAAATAAAATTTTTCTGAAACAAAAATAAATTAATTGCAATTATACGTACGTACGTAATGAAATGGAGTTGTGGAGCTTTCTATTCTCCAATTTGGCTGCGATTACCTCCTCCGTTAATTTCCAAATGGTCTTCCTGCACTGCACTGTACTTCTTCTGTTAAGACATCTATTAAATTTCGTAATGATTTCATTTCATCGCGCAGCTCAATAAGTAGGTATATTTCCTGAACAAGTGATTTCTGGAACAAAGACGTTTTGTAGTGCAATAAACATTGTTTATCATTACACATATCAATAAGTTTAAACCAATGCATTTAACGTTTACTTACGTGTTGTTGGAAGAATACGAGAATACTCCCGAAGTGGTCAAATAGTCATTGTTTTGCGGTGCCAAATAAAATCTATTTTCCACAATAATTTAAACATATAAATTTTTTCATTATGTCATTTTTAGAAAATTGCATTTCACTGTCAAGTTCGATGTCAGCAACTCAGTTTATATGGAATTCAGTAGAAGGAATAGGTTCTACAAAATAGGGCGCAAGATTTTTAACTGCCCTACCATTAAATACTAAAGTATTGTTATTATTTATATTTTGCGTGATTTTCACTACATTTTTCCCAACTAAACAAAAGCAAGTAGTCAAAAATGAGTAATTAAGATGATTGTTTTTTCTACAATTTTCAAGAAACTCAAAAAACTAATGAACCTTTTTTTTTTCAAATAAAATGTGGATTATTTAGAAGTAGGTACTGACCGATTATGATTTGAGCACATACGTACAAGTTTTTTTTTTTTAAATTTTGTAGAAAACACCATATTTTTAGTTGTGACTGTTTTGATGATATGAGTACACATTTTTTGGTGTAACATTTTTAGTTGTGACTCTTTTGCTGAAATAAAAATCAATTATGCTACAACAGAAGCGGTAAAAACAAATTTTGTTGATGCAATAGCATTTTTTAAGGAAACAAACAAAATATAAAATCCATTTATAATAATACATGATATAATATTATATAATTTAAAGATGAATGAAAAATTTCAAATTTAAAGAATAGATGTCATTTGCCAAGTTACTTTGAGCAAAAAGAAGACGAGCTGTCTTATGGCGCTTTTGCAGGCAGGGCATCTTCTTCAACACACCTCTAACATTGTGTTCCGATGATTTTAATGTCCGCCAAACAGTCATTGGAGACACTTTCTCTCTGCAAGAAGCAGCAAGTTGGGACAACGATACATTAAAATTGCTCGCTTTTTTTATAATGCTCCTTCTATCTCGTCCAGAAAGTATCGGTTTCCTTCCGGTACTGCGTGTTTTACCGTATTCTTCTGTCTTTTTTTTTCTCTGGTATAGGTAGCATCTCGGAATAAGCTTTTATTAAACTGAAAATAGAAATACATATAACACATCGTATCTGGGATCGACAAAGGAGCGAAGATTACATAACTACATAAAAAGTATACGATACAAGATAAAAATAAACAAATCAAAAATACATTTGATTGATTCCGAAGGCTTTGAAACCTTTATCTTTATGTTGCGCACATTAGCTTTGTGCAAACTTTCGTTCCTGTAAGAAGTCTTATAATACATAAATCGATTTGAGACTTTGTTTAGCGACTCGAAGAACTTTAATATCGTGCCATATTACAATATATTCTCTTTTAGCGCGTTGTTTCTAAAATTCCCAATTCCTCAAGACTATTGTCAGTGTGCGGGAAGGGACAGTAGCTCGGCATTATTGATTTTGCCATAAGAAATCCAGTTTAAAGTGAATTCAGTGGATTCCTCTGTCATTGCTGTAAATTAGATTTGTCAAAAATCATCTAATGTGTCACAACTCAAAAAAAAATCGGTGCAGGTAGTATCGCTACACTACCGTAATTATTTATTTTATTTTATTCAAAATTGTTTGGATACGGTGAACTTCTAAATCACGCAACGAACGTTTTCCTGTGAACCTTAATATGATATTACAGTTATGTATTGTTAATGAATATTAAATTTACTTAATTTGTTATTTATATGAATTTTCCGTTCTCAAGCAATACGCTTAGAAAGAATGAATTTTCTTGTATTAATTCAGATTTTAATACAAAAGTCGAAATTTCCCACTTTCCCGTTGGATTTTCCAAAAATTTTCTTCCACATTCTTCTAATTGACCCATATCGAATACAACAAAAGAAAAATCAGCCAAATAGGATAAGCCCTTCTCAAGAAATACGCTTACAAAGAAAAGATAATTTTCAATTTTAGTCACTTTTTTGAACACCAATTATTTATCCACCAATTTCTCGACAACTGCGAGTCCGATCCGTACCACTCTCCAGACTATGCTAGAGTTTTCCAGAAAATTTCATCAAAATCTGTTCAGCCGTACTCAAGTTATGAAATTAGAAACATAAGGCAAATGATTTTATATATATATATTCGAGTGTACGGATTTGTTTGACTCTTCTTCTTCTAAACGACTGTTCTGATATTGATCAAATTTATTTTATTGTACTTATGGGGTCACCTGAATGGGTCTTAGCAGGGTAGCGGTCCAGACAGTTTTTATACACTTCACCTCCCATACAAACTCCCTTTAAATTAAAGTTCTTATTTAGTATTAAGCGAGTATTAACTCTAGTGAATTAATAACTATTTAAAAGAAGATTGTTTTCACATTACAAAAACATACGTATGAGATCAACTAAACATAATTAAAGCAATTCACATGGAGATCAAAAAATACTTATTAATACTTATTAAACTAGGTATTACTTTCGAGGTCAAATTACAGGATTAAAGTCTAACTCCACACTTTGTGTTGAGTGCATTAGATTAGATTAGATTAGATTAGTGAAAGGGCGGTAACCAGTACACCATGTTACTACGGCCACAAGTGACAAACCCCGCAATTACAGTTCCCCCGAGATTCTGGTATTCATTAGGAATTCCAAGATCCTCTTCGGAGTAGTTTATTCAACTTGAATAATCGTCTATTTTGCACATTTTAGGGGAATATTTTTATGCATGGAATAAAAAAAAAAAAAAAAACAAATCCAGGCATCCCTTAAAATTTTGATATTTTTGTGAAGCCATGTCAACCTAGTATAGTCGCCCAGAGATTTCTTTAGTATTGTAAATATTGATTTATTGGGTATTTCCAGGCATTTTTAAATTGTAACATTCCGCATACCATTAAATGTATTTAGCACAATGTTTTATTTAATTATATTATTGTAATGTAACAGAAGTTCTTATTAAAAAAAGTTTATTGACGAATCGAACTGAAATTTGGATATTATAAGTTTCTGATCTATATCCATCAACCATGTGAATTTCATGATCTTAGGATTACCAGGAGAGGTACCTCCCATACAAACCACCAATTCAATTAATGTTCTTATTAGAAAAAGTTTTTTGTTTTTTGACTTATTGAACTGAAATTTGAACACTATAAGTTCCTGTCCCATATCCATCACCCGTGTTACCAGCAGGGGTACCTCCTATACAAACTCACATTATATAAAGAATATAAGTACAACAGAAATACAATGCCACTCAAACTGTATTCTTTGTTGATACTCAAAATGTGTTCTTTGTTGATACACAAACTATAACAGAGAGAATATAGTGATTCTAAGAAAGGATGGTTGGATGCAACCCGAAGGAGCTTGAAGAGTATTACATAGCCTTCTTTCTGGTTTTATTTGCACTTCGGTATAAAAGCAATGATCGAACCCACTGTAATACTCAAAAGAAACGAAATCAAATACTTAGGCATGATTTGGCTTGAAAGACTGACATGCAAAGAGTACATTGTAGCGAAAAAGCATCTGGACTTGACAATGGGACTTGCTAGGTCGAAGATCGGGGCTCTGTTTAGAAAACAAATGTAGAATCTACAAAGCCATACCTAAATCTGTTTGGACCTTCGTCATCTAACTGTGGGGAACAGCTGCCGAATCAATTGTAATATTGAAATACTTCAGCGTTACCAAAATAAATAAATAAATACGCAAATCAACATAAAAGTATCGATAACTATATTTATTATCAAAACGAACGGTGGCATTCTATTGCCAACCCATTACTTCTACAGTTCATTAATCACCCAGACGTCAAATAAGAAGAATTTGATATTTTGGTCTCGATGTTGGGAATAAAATACCTTACATACGTAAGACATATACAATTCTAACGAATTATATACTAATAATACTTTCTTCTTGATTTAAATGCAAGATTCATTAGCCAAAAAGCAGCAGAGAAGTTTCTAGTGACGCTAGACGATAATACAAATCCAAAACTATATCAATTGGGATACGAAAAATATATTGAAGATTCTAACATGGGTCAAATTGTCGTTGGCTGAAGTGACTTAATTCAAATGAATGGTAAACTTGAACAAAGTGTAATTTATTTTTTCTTTTCTGAATTGTTATACATATTATTCAAAGACTTAAATTAGTAAATGAAGGATATTTGGAGCCATAAGAGGTGAGTGTATTTAGTGAATATTATTCTAAATTTATGTTATTGACGTTTTACACTTACATTCGTATATACTTGCAATTATAACAGAGACTGGCGGGAGGAAGTGATTGCAACCCAATGCAGCATAACAGGAAAGTTGTTAATAAGAAATGTATGTACACCGAGTGAGTCAAATTCACTGTTGCCAAATAAAGTCGAGCTTGAATTCGATAAGAGCACAGCATACACCTAGAGTGCCAGAAAAGTGACCACGAAGTTAAATAGAGGACCTGTACTAAAAAATCGAAGAGATCATCGGAAGTAACACTTTCGAATAACGAATTGGAGTTGGCTAAGGTTCAGAGTCGAAAGACCGGTGCTGTTGATGAATCGAAGGCATATGTAGATGCAACCTTAACTGATCAGCAGAGGTATACGTTGCACATTTTTAAATTATCACGAAATTATAATAATTATCATTCTAATTATGTATATTCCATTTTTCAGATGCAAAACAAGAAATTTTTGATGCTAAAACCACTATTACGACCTCGGAAAAAGAGTTGCGGGTTGAGCGTAAAAAGATAAAACGATGAGGATGGCAAATATGAAACATTTCAACAACATAAAACGCCACTGAATAATAAAATATTAAATTAAAAGTAGTATTGGGTTAATTAGAAAGATACAACACCGGATTTCGACCGTGGAAGAGAGTATGGTATGGCATGGTTGGCATCAGAGAAGTGCAACCGAGGCATATACGGATTTTTATGCTTGGTACAGCATCAGCTGATAATGATCGTTAGCGCATTGGCTCAAAATTATCAAATTAATCACATCACTCGAGTCACAATCGTTTGTGCTCTTAGATTACATTAAAACAAACAAAGCAGCGTCAGCATAAACGAATATAAATATGTTCACGTACCAATGTGAAATTCCCTTCCTCCAGCCAATCATTTGCATTATTTTCATAATCAACCTCAACGGATTTCAATCCTTCGTAATCCAACGCAGCTAATATTAGCCTTGCCAATAACATGCAGTTTCAACTTTTCTGTTCCACAATAACAGTTTATTTAATATGAATAATCCCGTATGTATGCTTTTTATTTTCCCGGATCTCCGAAATGAAAATATCAGTTTGTTACGATCACTTCAATTCAAAAAAAAAAAAAAAAACAAATAGTCATATCTATGTTCTATAAAGTCGAGACTAATAAATTATCATTGAGCGATTACGTGATACTTTATTCAATGCTTTTTGGAATAATGAAGTATACGAAAATATCTGTCTGAACTTAGTATAACTTAGCGTAAGGTCTCTCATAGGTATTGCATTAATTAGACGATCAAACGATGCATCTTATTCTATTGGTAAAATACAAAAAGTTGTTGCTAAACTTTCATTGAGTGGCAATTGTAAAAATGAAAAAGAATAAAACAATAGTAAATTGTATACAAAATAATAGAAAAAAATCATTTATTTTTCAAACAAATTTTTAGTTTTAAAAGTATACATAGAAATTATAAGTGTTACAAAAAGTTAATCGCCTGAGCCGCCTAGTCTGTCAATCCATTCATCTGTTGTATGCTCTAAAGTCTCTTTAGACATGTTTTATTATCTTGGCCGTTCAATTAATGGATAAAAAAAGCCCTCACTTTAAAATCATTTGTTTTCAAAACCAGCATAGTTGATGTGGTTGTTATCATTGTTAAGGTTAATGTTTGCCATTTAATTGACTCTATACACAACATATCGAAAAATTTAACCAATATTTGAGTATTTATGAGTTTGAAAACTTTGACTTAATATATAATAATTATTACCATAATGACATGGTAGAAAAAATTTTCACATGCACCTCCATGTCTTCAGTATTATATAATGCTAGAGAAAAGTGTCCTACGGTGGCAAGCTTCGTCCTCAATGTGAGGCGTCATAATTACTTTTTGTTTTTTTTAAAACTTTCTTTTCTTTATTTATTGAATATTCTTTTATTTTCCTTAGAGCATAACAATAAGTTATAAAATCTTAATCTTATTTATACTAATTAATTTTTCAACACCTCCAGGTAGAGGGAATGTATTTGAAAAGTGCCCTTATAATTGAAGCTGGGCTGGTAGGACATTTCTCCTAAGTCGTGTCTGTGATCTTTGGTGAGTGAGTGCTTAAGATCAATATGTAGTCACGCGTTTTTAATTTACCAGGGAGCTCCAGTTATGATTCTCAATATTTTTGATTACGCTCTTTGGATAATGTTTACATTAGAGGCACTTTCATTTCCCCATAGTTTCGAGCCGTTAGTCGATACTGGCTTTATAATGCTGTTATAATGGAGGACCTTATGTCAATGTTTAGTGGAGAGCGTGAATTGATGTCAGTGAAAGTTGTTGGCATGATTTTAATTTTTTTTTTTTATTAAAAACAACTTTACCTCCTGTCTCAAAGGAAGAAATCAGTTATCATTGTGGTTCCAAAGTCCTGGAACTATAAGGCATGTTTTTCTTCATACAGACTTATAAGTCTGCGTCTGTGTTTTTCTAAATTTGTTTAAGAAGGTTCTTTTTGTCATACTTATAACTACAATCCTACATCGCAAAGTGAGTTTTTGTAGTTAGACATTATAATTCAATAACAAAGAAACAAATTTATATTAAAAGCTGACGACCAACTCTGTATGTTTTATATATGTTGGCAGCTCCTTGAAGATCCTGTGGCAACCCCAACGATCAGATGGGGCCAGAAAAGCGAGCTTGCCAATAATAACTCGAGGTACTTTCCTTTTCTATTTTATTTAAACGAAAAGCAGTGGTTGCTTAAGCGCGGTGAACGAAGAAAAACACGTTATTTTATAAAACCGAATTAATCGAACTAACGTGGTTCTCGTGTAAAACGTAGTAGCGGAGTCAATTTAAAGCAAAAATAACTTAATAAAACCAGCGCGCTCCGGGTATTGCTATGGCTGCCTAGAACGTCTCCGCCGGTATATCGCAAGGTTGCCAGTTCCAACAATGACCAGTGCGAATATTGAAGCATGGTTCACGACGATGGAATTCTGGTTCGAAGCTTCTGGAATAGCCAACGATAAGCAGAAAGCGACAACAATTCTGGCATCGTTGGATCCAAACGTTATCGGACAGCTCGCGGACGTTATTTTAACGCTACCAAGTACCGATCGCTACCCGTTTGTCAAAGAAAAAATCATCGGACACTTCGCCGACAAGTAGCAACGTCGTCTCAACTAGTTGTCGGAATTGCCCCTCGGAGACAAAAGGCCGTCCGAACTTTATTTCGAAATGAGGAGAGTTGCCGGTACCACGCTGGGTGAAGCAGCTTTGAAAGGGCTATGGGCTAAAAGGTTGCCTGAGGCTGCTCAGGCCGTAATCGCAGCGACGCAGGGTACCGCAGTCGAGTTCACCAAAGTAGCAGATTCGGTTGTAGACGCTATCACCCCACATCAGAAGTTGTTCAACGTTGCTCAGACCAAATGTTTTGATATTTTGGAGGCAGCTGTGGTAGAGCTGACCAAAAAATTTTGATGCAACGACAACGCGATTACGATCACACAGTCGCACCAGTTCGAAACCAGACCAACGCAACCCATCAACAGCAGTCAGGATCAGGAGCATGTTGGTATCACCATAAATTCGGCCGAGATGCTAAAAGGTGTCGCAGTCCGTGCAGCTACGTGCATCATGCCGCTAACGCGGTAGCCGCGGAAACACCACCTTTATGACTGTCAACTCACGCTGCTAAATGTGACGAAAACCTGCCTGACGAACGCAGGGTATTTTGTTTGCAAGTTAGCGACAAGGTATCCAAAAGAACGTTCCCTGTCGACGCCGGTGCAGATGTTTCTATTCTGCCACTCACTGCCAAAACCTTTGATGTTCGTCCAACTTCCACCATGCTGTACGCCGCCAACGGATCTCCGATCAAGGTAATCGGCGACAAGCGAGTTAAATGTAGTGTGTGACTAGTAGATGTCACTACCCCGATTATCGGTGCAGATTTTCTACGCCATTTTGATCTGCTCATCGATATGCGACGCAATCTGCTGGTCGACAACGTGACAAGTTTAAAATCATCTCAAACATCGCCGATCACGTGTCATGCAGCTGACATTAAGACTTTTAACGTTTGTGATTCGTTTGCGGAAATTTTGGCTGAGTTTGCAGACATAACCAAACTGCCGCCCCACGGCTCCATTACCAAATCCAGCGCTGTCCATCGCATCGAAACTAAGGGCCAACTAATATTTTCGCGACCACGATGCCTGTCGCCGAAGATGCTGGTAGCGGCACGAGCTGAGTTTGACTTCTTGCTGAAATCTGGCATTTGTCGACCCTCGAACAGTAACTGGTCAAGCCCGCTGCACATGGTTCGCAAAAAGGATGGCACATGGCGACCGTGTGGAGACTATAAAGCTTTAAATGCTCAAACTGTGCCCGACCGTTATCCTTTGCCATATCTGACCGACTTTACTTCCAACTTGCACGGTAAGTTAATATTTTCTAAAATAGACTTACTAAAAGCTTTCCATCAAGTTCCGATACACGAGGAAGACATACCGAAGACTGCCATAACGACACCCTTTGGTCTGTTCGAATTCAAGTTTTTGACGTTCGGCCTGTGCAACGTTGCGCAAACGTTTCAGAGGCATACCAGCAAAAGCTAGAAAAGGCATCTCCCCGTCAGGTGCGTTAATAAATGTTATTTAAAAAGAAAATTATGGGATTAAATACTTTGGCACCTACTTGAACGAAAGTTACAAAATGTTCGAAAAATGAACGTTTTCCTTATTATTTCTTAATAACTGGCAAGCAACTCATTTGAATTTCGTTTGTGGTATAAAAACACCTTTGATGAAGAGGAAGACGACGAAAAAGAGGAAGAAGGGGAAGACAAAGATGAAAATCCAGAATATCTGTTGGACGAAATTATCGATCTTTCTGATGATGATGACGATGACCAAGATATTAGAGAGAGCAGAGATGTTGATCCACAGCCGCCTGCTAAACGGCAACTGAACAAATCATTAATTTAATTTATTTTATTTTTGTACTTAAAACTTTTCATTGACTAACATTTCAATAGGTTGATATATTGTCTATCCACTATTTTTATCAACGATTCTTTTTCAATGTTTGCATTGAAAATCCAGCAACTGAGATGACATCAGAACTTAAACAAATCAGAGACAAATTCAATATTGAGCTCACAAAACATGCAAGTTTTGTGATACTAGGTGAGTTGTAAGCCTAATGCGCGAACACTATCGTACTAAGACACCATTTCATTCTTGCAAAGTTCCGAAAGCTTGCTCAAGAATGCGTGCAGAAGCATATCACTCAGGCGCACATGCAACACCAAGCTAAGACAGACAGACTTAGTTTTGTAAAAATCGACAAGTATTTTCAAGCTGCAAATCATGCAAAGAGCAAAATACATCGGTCGCAACAATTTTGCCTACGAGGTAACGTACCACCATAAAAGTTTTCAAAAGTCAACATTTACATAATGGTCCTTCAATTGTGTGCACAGGTCTCTAGCGGATACAGTTTGGCGTATGACAGATCGTAAAAATACTCAATTGAGTCGACGAGTTGCAGCCAGAAAATCCTGTATAAGCAAGTAACGCTGAAAATCGGCATTGTGAGCTTGCAAACTTCGAAGGTTCCGCATTAAATAACAATTCAAATCTGGCATAGACAGTCGGACGCGACTATGGATCTTCTAATTATAACCATCTATCTGCACCCACCACTTTCAGAGTGGACCTAATTTTTGCGCAACCTGAATTTTTTCCACAGAGTAATTGTAATCGATCGTAAATATATCGCTAAAATTAGAATCAACAGTAATAAGATTTCTAAATATTGTTACAAATTTCTAATTTGTCTAACAGTTTCAAAATTATACAAATAGAAATCTGCTGTCAGTTGGCGAGCGGCTACCAGTTGGTGTGATGTGAGGGTGATGCGGCATGTGCAGCGATCAAACAGAGGCAAGTGGCGACGTGGTGATCCAACGGCGACCTGCAGCTCGACGTGGTTTATCCAACGGAGGCTAGTGGCGACGTGATGATCCAACGACGACTTGCATCTCGACGTGGTGATCCAACGGAGGCTGGTGGGATTTTTATTCCTCCTCTTCTTCTCTCCTAATTCAGATGGAACACACCAGGGCTACCTACATTTATTGAAGTGCTGCCAAGGTGGCCTGGAAATGATCGATAGTTATCGATCATTTTTATAACAATATATACTAAAGATATCCCAACATCAACTTTTGCCGCTGACAATGCTATTTATAATCAGTCACTTCCGTGACCCAGTTAAAGCGGATTCTAACCTGGACTGGACAATCATCTTACATCGATGCTAAAAAAAAAAAACACTTAAAACATGAAGCAAAAAATCTCCACTGGCTAATTAATTCCAAATCTTGCCCAGGCTTGAGTACAAGATCTTACTGTATGACTACAAAAAATAAACAAAATGTAGCTTTACACGTAAAACAGTCAACGAATGTATATAACGGCAGTGGTACACTATAAAGTTACCAGTACTGTCATAACTTTCTTTGATGATTATCGATAAATGTTCAAGCGCCATCTGTACTTTGACAGCTTCTTTAACCTCTATCAAAGGGCGTCACTTTATTGATCAAGTAATCGATTATCGGCATAGGTAATTGGTTAGTTATAACGATAATGGTTTTTTATTCGTCAAGTTGATATTGAGTTTTGCTTTCGGCGGTTGGTTTACTGTCTCATGAACCTTAGTGAATATAACAACAATAAATACATATACATAATTCAAGTGATTGTGATCAATAAAAAAGTTTGTAATATTTCAAAATTAAAAGCATAAAGGAAAATAAAAATTTATAAAATTCTACATTCATAAAAAAATAAGTAAGTACATTAATAAATTGATATCATATTGTGATAGCTTACATTTTGTTTTGACCTGTAATATTTTGTCTATTGATTTTGTTTCTTTGCAGCATAACTATTTTGTTATTTTCATTTTGCAATTATCTATTTGCTTCCGTTTGCGTTTCGGTGGCTCCAGTAAAGTGATAAATTTTGTGAAATTACAAGTGATTCTGATCAGTAAGGTATCAGGTTAAGGTATTCTTACTGAGAAACAAAAAAGTATTGCACAAGGAAAGTGTAAGTATGTGTATGTGTGTAAGTTATGTATGTGTAACGTTTCCGAGAAGTGCCCCATCGGCACCGAAGTAGCGTCAGCTTAATCATTTTTCTATTCTGATTTGTTTACATTTGAATTTTAGAGCAACAACGCCTTTGTTTATATTAAAGTATAGAATGTCAAGTAAAAACTTTTAACTCATCGAAAATAAAACTAAAGAAAAAAAAAACCCATACAGTTAAGGTATGTTATGTAAAAATAAAAAAAAAATGAATAAGGTTGCAAAAGAACGTGTAACTTGTCGCAATGACGATGGAAGGGATCAAACCCATGGAACTAACACTGGAAGTTTTCTTGGCCAAGACTTTAGATACAATGACAATGTGGCCTCAACTAGTAAAGGACTTAGTCCTCGTGTGTTTGTCGATGACTCGCATAAATCAGAGAACAACAATGAGAACTCGCGCAATGCGTTTAATGATGGTAGTAACAACGATGACGGCACATCTAGCAAACGCGAAGATATTGGAGACACTGATTCTTATTCAGGAGAAAATGATGCAGCCTGCCAAATCGTTGAGCTCGCACAACAGAGCCAACAACCGCAGCAGCAGGTACAACAGCAACTGGTGCCCACATCATATTATCGACATGTGCAGCCGCCAGCTCTTTATCAGCACCTACAGCAGCAGCAAAGAGTGCAATTGTATCAACAGCAGAACCTGGAATATCCCCAACGCTTGTTTTATCAACATGAACAGCTACCGCTGCAGCTACCACAGCATCAGCCAATTGTGCACTTTACACCAACAAATCAACAGCATTCAATTGTTTATTACGTTAACAATTTGGGGGTCTCATTGCAACAACAACAGCCATTGCAACATTCACTACAACAGCCGATGCAACAGCCGGCTCAACAGTACATTCAACATCTAGCTCAACATCCACAAGTATATTACCGTTCCCAAGTATCCTCGACTGTTTACGTTCAGCCACCGACTCCACGTTATGAACTACCACAAAGGTGCATGAGCGAACAATCACCAGTATTGGCGACAACAGCATCTACACCTCAATATAACCCATCGGTAAATATTAATTATGGGTATTTAAATGGACCTGCACTTGGAGTACAATATGGTGCTACTCCAACTCCCAGTCATCAACAGTTAGTGCCAACACTTGTGCCTTATCCACGCATATTGGTTCCTAACGAATTGGGACAAGTTATTAACATGGAGTAATAAGAGGTGAGTGTTTTTAGAGCATATTAATGTATACTTATGTTATTAACGTTTTATCTTGCTTTCGTATGTACTTGCAATTATTAAAGAGACTGGCGGACCAACGGAGCACAGCGAGAAAGCTAACAATAAAAAATTACAAATATTTTTAATATAAAAAAATCTATTAAATGCATTGAAGTTCGAATGGAGAAATTAAAAAAAAAACATCACTCACTAGATATGGCGAAAAATGTTTCAATGAATTGAAGTATTTGTTTTGATGCAATTAATAGTTTATTGTTTTTTAAGATTTCATATCATCCGAACTTCAAATGTCATTGTGTCAAAATCGAAGGTGTTATTGTCGATCCAGAGTGGCTGGTAATGGCTCAAGACTTAGTGGAAACAAATTTTTTTTAATCAAATTATAGCTTAATAAGAAGTTCTGTATATATGCTTGTATATGTGAGTTAAAGCCACAGGCCTACAAAACTCAAAAAGAGAATCTCTTAGTATTGAATCAAACCTTGCTCTATATTTTTCTATTTATATATTTTAAAACCAAAATTATAATTGTAACTTAATAAACTTTCTAAAAAATTAGTTGACGGAAATATAATAGATTAGACTGTAAAGATTTAATTTGTTTAAGAATTGCAAAATTAGTTTTTGGGGATCTGCGTTTGAGAAGTATAAACTACGAATTGGTTGGGTTATTGGGCACTCAAGAAGGATATGAATGAGACTTGAACTTTCAATGCAGGAACAAAAAGGGTCCAGTGGTGATGTGATGCACAGGTGTCCATGAGATAGTTTGGGATGACCAAGGCAAAGCATTAAAAAATTTTATAATGTCCAGTTTTTTGAATTCGTCAGGTAGGGCAATTTGATGTTGGTTGATAGAGCGGAGAGAATGCAGTTTCTTTGGCTACTTTGTCAGCCATTTCGTTACCAACGTCAGGCAATGACTTGGGATCCAAAATAAAATAATTTTTGAAGGGTTGCGGATGAGAATATTCCTCTATTATTTTTGGAAAAGGATGCAGCTTCGAGTATAGCGACTATTTCTGCTGAAAAGTTGGAGCTATGGTTGGGTGAGATTGCGGATTTGATTATAGCGTCCTCATGAGTGAAGTAAGTTCTTTTATAAGAATAATTAATACCTAAATAAAATTTATCCAAAAAATTGTGGAATATAAGCTTCGGTCTTCATCTTATGTTTATTTTAAGTATTACCTACAAAAAAAAAAAAAAAAGTGTCAAGTGGTAATATCAGCGTATTTATGAATACTTTCAAAGCGCGTTATTGCCAAAAGCATTGGTATACGAGTAATATCTGTAGATTTTCAATCATCTTGTACGACTTGCCCCATTTTCCTAATCTTCGCTCCTTTTTGTGCATTGAAAGTCTATCGTGTGGAGTATACTTCAGTATTGGAAGTTTCACTGGCATCATTTTCGCGTGTTTTTTTTTTTAGAACGAATTCAAGTCACATGGCATCACAGACATCAAATTATAATTTTAATTATTTTGATCCTAAATCCACTGTAATCGCCAGCTCAATGAATCACTACAGAATCTAACGTTTTAAAATGATTAAGAAAATATATGGTGACATTTGTATTCGATAAAACTAATGCAAGTCAGTGCTCATTGGGATATGAAGAGCGTAATGAACATTGTTGTATATCAAATTAATGACAAAAAATCCAGAATGAAGAAAATGTAGATTTCTAATATTCTGCTCATCTTAATGTGAATTATTAATGAGGTGAAGGTGAATGTACATATTCAAACTGACTAACTGTACAAGTACTTTTGAAGTTTTACTTTATAGATTCTAGCAAAAATAAAGGAGATTGCAGGAACAATTTTGTATGACACAGGCAAGGGATTTGCGAGATAAAAGCACAGTTGAAGAGAATCGAGCCTATGCTGGATAAGCTATAACAGCAGTAAATTGCTATCTTGAGTATTATGACTTGTATTCACGTCTATGGTATTATACTTTCAATATAAAGACTCTGTTAAATGTGCTTAATATAACACAGAAAAAACAAAATAAGGAGTATGCGACAATTAATGAGACTTCCTCGAACACACAATAGAAGATCGATAACGAATGTAATAGAGCGATTGAATTGAAACAAAAATGAAGAGAACAAATAACTGAAGATACCAATAGTTTGGCCATAAGTCTTCTTCAGCATAAGATATTGTACCCGTTTGCCGAAGAATATAGTCAACTTACGCCATAACATAGGCTTAGGATTAAATTGTAATTATATAAGAAACTAAAAATAATGTGTATATGTAAATATTAGTCAGTAAAAAAAAACTAATGGCTTGCCACGGCTAAACCTAAACAGAACGGCGATACTTTGATGCCAACCCAATACTGACGTCAAATGTGAAGAATCCGATGTTGGGAATAAAATACCTTACACACGTAGGACATATAAATATGTATGTGCAATTCTAACGAGTTATAAACTTATAATACTTTCTTTTCTATTTAGGTACAAGCTAATGAACCGCCACAGAGAAAGTTACATGGACGCTAGACGATAATAGAAATCCAAAGCTGGCACATAAATGGTAAACTTGACCAAATTGTAGATTTCTTTTTTGTTCTGAATTTTTACATTATTCAAGGACTAAAATGAGTTATAGGATGTTTGGCGCTATATATATATATATATGTCGAAAGATAGGTGCTGTTGATGAATCGAAGGCATATGAAGATGCAACCTTAACTGATCAGCTGAGGTATACGTTGCACATTTTTAAATTATCACGAAATTATAATAATTAACATTCTAATTATGTATATTCCATTTTTCAGATGCAAAACAAGAAATTTTTGATGCTAAAACCACTATTACGACCTCGGAAAAAGAGTTGCGTGTTGAGCGTAAAAAGATAAAACGATGAGGATGGCAAATATGAAACATTTCAACAACATAAAACGCCTCTGAATAATAAAATATTAAATTAAAAGTAGTATTGGGTCAATTACAAAGATACAACACCGGATTTCGACCGTGGCAGAGAGTATGGTATGTCATGGTTGGCATCAGAGAAGTGCATCCGAGGCATATACGGATTTTTATGCTTGGTACAGCATCAACTAATGATCGTTAGCGCATTGGCTCAAAATTATCAAATTAATCACATCACTCGAGTCACAATCGTTTGTGCTCTTAGATTACATTAAAACAAACAAAGCAGCATAAACGAATATAAATATGTTCACGTGCCAATGTGAAATTCCCTTCCTCCAGCCAATCATTTGCATTATTTTCATAATCAACCTCAACGGATTTCAATCCTTCGTAATCCAACGCAGCTAATATTAGCCTTGCCAATAACATGCAGTTTCAACTTTTCTGTTCCACAATAACAGTTTATTTAATATGAATAATCCCGTATGTATGCTTTTTATTTTCCCGGATCTCCGAAATGAAAATATCAGTTTGTTACGATCACTTCAATTCAAAAAAAAAAAAAAAAACAAATAGTCATATCTATGTTCTATAAAGTCGAGACTAATAAATTATCATTGAGCGATTACGTGATACTTTATTCAATGCTTTTTGGAATAATGAAGTATACGAAAATATCTGTCTGAACTTAGTATAACTTAGCGTAAGGTCTCTCATAGGTATTGCATTAATTAGACGATCAAACGATGCATCTTATTCTATTGGTAAAATACAAAAAGTTGTTGCTAAACTTTCATTGAGTGGCAATTGCAAAAATGAAAAAGAATAAAACAATAGTAAATTGTATACAAAATAATAGAAAAAAATCATTTATTTTTCAAACAAATTTTTAGTTTTAAAAGTATACATAGAAATTATAAGTGTTACAAAAAGTTAATCGCCTGAGCCGCCTAGTCTGTCAATCCATTCATCTGTTGTATGCTCTAAAGTCTCTTTAGACATGTTTTATTATCTTGGCCGTTCAATTAATGGATAAAAAAACCCTCACTTTAAAATCATTTGTTTTCAAAACCAGCATAGTTGATGTGGTTGTTATCATTGTTAAGGTTAATGTTTGCCATTTAATTGACTCTATACACAACATATCGAAAAATTTAACCAATATTTGAGTATTTATGAGTTTGAAAACTTTGACTTAATATATAATAATTATTACCATAATGACATGGTAGAAAAAATTTTCACATGCACCTCCATGTCTTCAGTATTATATAATGCTAGAGAAAAGTGTCCTACGGTGGCAAGCTTCGTCCTCAATGTGAGGCGTCATAATTACTTTTTGTTTTTTTTAAAACTTTTTTTTCTTTATTTATTGAATATTCTTTTATTTTCCTTAGAGCATAACAATAAGTTATAAAATCTTAATCTTATTTATACTAATTAATTTTTCAACACCTCCAGGTAGAGGGAATGTATTTGAAAAGTGCCCTTATAATTGAAGCTGGGCTGGTAGGACATTTCTCCTAAGTCGTGTCTGTGATCTTTGGTGAGTGAGTGCTTAAGATCAATATGTAGTCACGCGTTTTTAATTTACCAGGGAGCTCCAGTTATGATTCTCAATATTTTTGATTACGCTCTTTGGATAATGTTTACATTAGAGGCACTTTCATTTCCCCATAGTTTCGAGCCGTTAGTCGATACTGGCTTTATAATGCTGTTATAATGGAGGACCTTATGTCAATGTTTAGTGGAGAGCGTGAATTGATGTCAGTGAAAGTTGTTGGCATTTCATTTTTTTGGCTTGGCTTTAATGTGTTTACGCCAAATAAGTCGTCTGTTAAGGTGAACACCAAGGTACACAACGTGATGAACTTGTGAGATCGCAATATTGTTTAGAGTTAGCGGTGGGCAAGTGCTTCTGTTGAGTGTGAAGGTGGTGTGTTTGTTTTTTTGTCCATTCAGTTTTATGCGCCAGTTGGCTAACTACTCTTGGACGTGTAATAAATAGTACACTTGTTGGATGATTAAGGAATCATCTATTGCGAAAAGTATTTGGAGGAAAGGATTTTGGTTTAAATTTGCCATCCATATATCTTATTTTACATCACATTTTGATATTTGTACGAAATGTTTACTTACTTACACTTTCGATAAAAATAAAACTATTTTTAATAACTTTCACACAAAGGGAAGCCAAGAAAACAATAGCACAATGGGGAGCCATGGAAATGGGCGGCCATGATTTTAATTTTTTTTTTTATTAAAAACAACTTTACCTCCTGTCTCAAAGGAAGAAATCAGTTATCATTGTGGTTCCAAAGTCCTGGACCTATAAGGCATGTGTTTCTTCATACAGAATTATAAGTGTGCGTCTGTGTTTTTCTAAATTTGTTTAAGAAGGTTGTTACTGTCATACTTATAAACTAATCACATAATTCCAGTTCATCAGTTTGGATTTAGTTCCAAAAACAATTGAAGCGAGTTTTTGTAGTTAGACATTATAATTCAATAACAAAGAAACAAATTTATATTAACTCTCTGTTTTATATACACTAAAGATATCCCAACATCAACTTTTGCCGCTGACAATGCTATTTATAATCAGTCATTTCCGTGACCCAGTTAAAGCGGATTCTAACCTGGACTGGACAATCATCTTACATCGATGCTAAAAAAAAAAAACACTTAAAACATGAAGCAAAAAATCTCCACTGGCTAATTAATTCCAAATCTTGCCCAGGCTTGAGTACAAGATCTTACTGTATGACTACAAAAAATAAACAAAATGTAGCTTTACACGTAAAACAGTCAACGAATGTATATAACGGCAGTGGTACACTATAAAGTTACCAGTACTGTCATAACTTTCTTTGATGATTATCGATAAATGTTCAAGCGCCATCTGTACTTTGACAGCTTCTTTAACCTCTATCAAAGGGCGTCACTTTATTGATCAAGTAATCGATTATCGGCATAGGTAATTGGTTAGTTATAACGATAATGGTTTTTTATTCGTCAATTTGATATTGAGTTTTGCTTTCGGCGGTTGGTTTACTGTCTCATGAACCTTAGTGAATATAACAACAATAAATACATATGCATAATTCAAGTGATTGTGATCAATAAAAAAGTTTATAATATTTCAAGGAAGGAAAATAAAAATTTATAAAATTCTACATTCATAATAAATTGATATAATTCACTGTGGTGCAAGTGATATCATATTGTGGTAGCTTATATTTTGTTTTGATTTTCGACCTGTAATATTTTGTCTATTGTTTTTGTTTGTTTGCAGCATAACTATTTTGTTAGATTTTCATTTTGCAATTATCTATTTGCTTCCGTTTGCGTTTCGGTGGCTCCAGTAAAGTGATAAATTTTTGAAATTACAAGTGATCCTGATCAGTAAGGTATCAGGTTAAGGCATTCTTACCGAGAAACAAAAAAGTTTTGCACAAGGAAAGTGTAAGTATGTGTATGTGTGTAAGTTATGTATGTGTAATGTTTCCGAGAAGTGCGCCATCGGCACCGAAGTAGCGTCAGCCTGATCATTTTTCTATTCTGATTTGTTTACATTTGAATTTTAGAGCAACAACGCCGTTGTTTATATTAAATTATAGAATGCGACAAATGCTGGAATTAGATATGGCATTTTCACGGTGTCATATGCTTTTTTTCATAGTATTACATACATTATTCATTTCGAATACTTTTATAGCTTAAAGCTAAAGATTCATAAACATACAATGGAATATATTCCAGTAATTAAGGATATAAAGTAAAGTTTTGGAAATGGTTTAATTTATTCATAAATTCTTAATAACAATAAATTCTCAAATGTCTTCTTAAGATTGTGTTTTCTTCATACACAGTTTTTTTCCTGAATAAATTCTTATTTTATTGTGATCTCTGAACTTGAAAACTAAGTATACTACTATTAATTACTTATTAGCCTCATCCTTATTTTGTTGTTGTTGTTGTTGCTTCTTTTTGGCAGCCATTTGGATTCCTTTATAGACACCAGTAAAGTAGCCACTCATATACCAAGACATTAGCATTGCCGACAAATGTTCTGAATTATCAGGAATATTGTCATCAAATAGAGGCGGAAGAGGTGGTGGCGGTGTTGACATACCCAACATTCCAAAATTCTCCATATTCGGAATTTTATCCTTGTATTGTTGTTGCTGTTGTTGTTTGGCTTCCTTGGAGCTTTTGTCTTTCTTACGTTCACTTTGATGATCAATTTTTTAAGTTGGCGGCGGCATTTTGCATGCTTCTCCTCTATCATTTTTAGCAACCTTTACAACTGGCACGCCTTTAGAATCGAGTAATTGTAGGCGTCGTTCCTCATTACCCCATGATGGCACAACATCAGACAAATTAACCAATTGTTCATTGTCATAGCCAATGTAACGAACGGAGCATGTCTCGTTCTTACCATCAATTGAAATAATGGTTGCTTCATAATCTATTCCATCGATATCATAAGTAGCACGTACATAGTCACCTTCCTGGTATGTTTTTGGCTGTCCATTGTCAATATTTCGAGAAAAATTCAATGATTTTTCATAGGATTTAACCAAACTGTATCGTCCCATGCAAAATTCTTATCCCCAACACCATTTCCCGACATTATGCTGTGAGTTTATCCAAATTTATTCTCTACAGCCTTTCTGTGTCAGAATTTGAGGAATATAATGCTGTGAAATTTTTATTTTCATATGTTTATTTCAAAACGGATTAATATATCAAACGACTATGACTATTTGACAGATTTAAAGTGATAAAAAAGTCAGAATAAAACATATTTTAGATTTTTCTTTTAGATAATCTTATAGTACTATCATTGGTGTTTTTATGTGTTTCAGGAGAAATATTGATTAAAAAATACATATGTACAAAAAAGGGGCGGGTCGAACATGACAAAAATAGAAGTAGTTTTTGTGATCATTTTAAAAAACATCAGATTCAGGGAAACAAAACACAATACTTGATAGTTACAAATTTTAAAATGTTAAGAAATAGTAAAGCTTTAAAATATTTTTATTTTGATAAAAATAGCATGGGTACTTTCTTTTTAAGTTAATTTTTAGCCTGGGTCGAACGTGACGGTGTCGAATGTGATATTTTTTCCATGACTATTTTCTTTCACTTCTCTTTGTATATATAATTCGAGTGTACAAAATTTTGTGACTGTTTTGCTCCTAAATGGCTAGACCAATTTCGATAAATTTTTTTTTGTTTTACTTATGGGGTCATTAAGATGGACCCGGTAGGCGGCGCTGTTGTCGAGATACATGCACTTTTTTAAGAAATTTTTAGCATTTTTTTATCTAGCGCACACTATATAACTATACTAAGCCGATTTAAAGAGTTGGATACTTATTTTTTCAGTTTTTAACTTTTAATATACTCTTTTTAGGCATTAAGTTTTTTGAAAACCACTGCAAGACCAAGCATAAAAAGTTTTGCACGTTTTTTCGTTTATAATGCTTTGGTTGTTGATATTGTTGTATTTTTCCTGCCTGAGTATGCACTTTTTGAGCTCTTCGTTTCTGTATTTGATGCTCATTGAGCGGTTTTAAATAAAACTGTATGTGTATTAGTTTTATTATCATATATTTAAAGAAAAGTCTTTAATTTTTCCATAGATTTAACAATGTTTTACATAACATTACATTATGGGTGAGTTGCCGATATTATCGAGGAAAATATCGGTCTTCGCTGGTCATGCATAACTTGTAGATCTGATGAGTTAGATTTACGTAAGTCCATTAAATTAATTCGTGTAGCTTATGCACGAAAAGTCTTTCAAAGATCTTCAAATCTGTGACTTGTCGCTTAAGCGAAAACGGCGTGACTTGCCGCTTAAGCGAAAACGGCGTGACTTGCCAAAATCAAAAATTTCCTTAGGACCTGTAAACCTACCATCTACCCCCCTCATATATTTTCCACCGCCTAGTTTCACTGCGCCTGTGAGGTTGGTACTACCAGTGTCAAATGTGGCCGACAGTCATAAGAATTCGTATGCATCTGTGTACAGCTTGCACCGGCGGTTGTACTGAACTATTATGTCCTAACTTCTGGCCTGCCGGCTGTGTCGTGCACGAATATAATTTTAAAAAAAGGGTAAACACGGGTGTCACTGCCAAACTGCCTCAGACAAAATCTTCAAAAAACTAATTTCTTGCCGCCCTCAAGTAGACCTTCCGATGGATCCTTCTAACCTCAGTTTGATCATTCATTTTCAGAATGACAGGGGGTTAAATTCTAAACTTAATAAACTTTTCTTAAATAGTTTCACTTTTCATTCAGATATTAGTGTATTCGTTGAAACATGGCTTCGTCCAGAAGTACTTAATTCTGAATTATTTAACAGTTCTTACTTAACGTTTAGGAAAGATCGCATTCATCGTGTTGGTGGTGGGGTTCTAATTTCCGTTAGATCTTCTTATTCTACTGACTTGCTATCTTTAGATAACACTGATGGCATTGAGTTTATTTGTGTGAAAATCTCATTTGCCAATTCTAATTTATTTATTACATGCTCCTATATTCCACCTGCTTCAGATGATTCTGTTTTTTTATTGCATCAAACTGCTATAAAAAAGTTTTTTATTTGTTTAAGACACTGATAAGATTTTAATCATGGGAGACTTCAACCTTCCGAATATTTCTTGGACGGCCTCTGATAATTGCAAAGCTGTAATAGCATCAGTTAGCTGTGAGTTTATCGGTTCATTGCTGGATCTGTCCTTTTAGCAAGTAAACTACATAGCTAATAGCATTTTTTACCGACAACATAAATGATGTTTCCTTGTTCAGAAGCAATCCTCTTTCCATTCCTGAGGATGATATCACCCAACCTTCGAATTAAACATCATGCTGAAAGGTTTCGGACGACGTTCTGATATTCTTTCTAATTTGCTACCTACATCACGTCGCGTTTTCTGTTTTAAACAAACTGATTTCTTTAAGCTTAACTCTCTGCTTATTAACACTAACTTGTCTTTTTTGTATTCCTGTGATAATATCGAACTAGCTGCACAGTTTTTTCACACTACTATGAATAAACATTTTAAAATATGTGTTCCGAAAATTAAATTCAAACGTAAACCACATACTACTCCACCATGGTTTTCTCGTGATCTAATTAAATTAAAAAATTTAAAAAATAGATTATTTAAAAAATTTAAAAGGTCCGGTTTGTCCGTTGATTGCTCTAGATACGCTACATCCCGCTATAATATTCAACACCTAAACAATTTCTGCTATCAGTCATATGTGGCACATGTCAAAGAGGATATCAAACGAGATCCTAAAAAATGTTATAACTTCATAAATACGAAGCTCAGATTGGATATACTTTATTTCCATCCTGCATGAAATTTAACGATGTTGAATGTTATAACGATCAAGGTATTTCAAATCTTTTTGCAAACTTTTTTCAAAGCACCTACACAAATTCCAGTAACAAGTGTGATAGTTCACACCCATATCACATTTCTCATTTCAATCAATTCAACATGCCAGTTATTGGCAGTGATACAGTATTACAATACTTAAAATCTTTAAAATCAACATTTTTACACGGTCCAGATGATGTACCAAGTTGTGCGCAGAAGCGTTGTATAGACCAGTCTGCAAATTGTTTGATTTATCCCTGAATACCTCAGTCTTACTTACTTAATATTTGGAAGCAATCCTTTATTATCCCCCTCCACAGAAAAGGCAGCTAATCTAATATTTCAAATTACCGAGGAAAAGCTAAACTTTGCGCTATTCCAAAGTTGTTTGAACATATAATCACTGATCTAGTGCAGTATTTTGTTCTTCCTCTATTAAGTATATCACAACACGGATTTACCAATAGCGTTCGACTACAACCAACCTATTACAATTAACTTCGCTGGTAAATTGTTGTTTTTCAAAACAACATCAAATGGATGTGATATACACTGATTTTAGTAAAGCTTTTGACAGCGTCTGTCACTTCTTACTCCTTAAAAAACTGGATACTTTTGGTTTCCCCGCTAGTTTGGTTAGCTGGATTACATCTTATCTAACTTCTAGAACCCAAAGAGTTATCTTTAAAACAGCTATATCTAAGACTATTCGTGTAACTTCTGGTGTCCCGGAGGGTAGCCACCTTGGTCCGTTATTATTCAATATTTTTATAAATTATTTGCCATCTGCCATAAAACATTCTAGCATCTTGATGTATGCTGATGATGTAAACTTATGCTTATCTATTGTATCTCCCATCCAAAAAATGTTTATTCAACAAGATCTTGAGACCTTATCACAGTGGTGCACCATGAACTACCTCACGCTTAACTGTGACAAATGTAAAATTATGTCCTTTTACCAAAAAATTGTAATTGCAAACAGTTAGCTCATTATGGTCACACTCTGGAACATGTCACACAATTCAATGATCTGAGGGTTTTGATGGATCCTAAGCTGCATTTCAGCATGCATATCTCTTTTATCATTAATAAAGCTAGAGGTGCTCTAGGATATATTAAACGTTGGTCTAAAGAGTTTAATGATCACACACTACCAATTCTTGAATACGCATCTTGTGTATGGGCCCACAGTTTAAAAAGTATAGTGTTAATATTGAATCTTTTCAAAAACAATTCGTACTTTTTGCACTGCGTAGTTTTGCACAGGGATCCTAACATCAACCTTACATCCTACCAAAGCCGTCTTAAGTTAAACCGCCTCCTAAAACTATCTAGTCGTAGAACGACTCTTGGTGTCACTTTCCTGCAAAACCTTATTGTTGGTAGTGTTTCTTCCCCATCTTTGTTGGAAACATAAATTTTAATGTTCCTTCTCGGATTACAAGGACTTTATCCCCTTTATTTATTGGGATCTGTAAGACCACTTATTTACAGCACGACCAATTTCGCGTTTATGACAATCGTACAACCTATACTGTGACCTAGTATCTAACTCTATTTCTTCCGATCAGCTAAAAATGTGCACTCTGTACCGCATTTTGAGTGGTAAGGCGGTAATTCTCGGCGAAATCGATTTGAAGAGCTAACTCAAAAGGCTTTAAACATTTTTGATCTCCTCAAAATATTTTTGTTGGGCACTTTAAATAAAAAACTAAATTTAAATGGAGCAAGCAGCGTTTCAAGTTCGTTCATGAGGTCTGATAGAGGGGCAACGCTATCTGAAAGAGTTACTCGAGTATCTATTTTTCGCCAATTGTGCCACTTCACATCATCTTCCATCTCCTTCTGTGTGTTACAAGCCTGCAAATTTAGCCACATACAAAATGTTGTAGAAAGCAGTGTGGCAAATACAGTTTTTGTGAGAATTGATTTATGTCCAACTGGGAAGCAGTTTGTCATATGTCGGCAAAACAGATTTTGAGATTATTTCTGTGAAAACTGCAGTGCATATATCTATTTTTTGTCATTATAGTATTACGTAATTGAATTGTAGCCTCCGTGAAAATTTCAACTGCCTATCTATTATGGTTCACGAGTTAGTGAGCTCTAATTAATGGACGGACGGACATCATAGGCTTTGTTGGCATTCTTTGGGTACGGAACACAAAAAAGTAAGAAAATTATAATCATTATTATCTATGTACGTGTATAATAATTATTTGCTTTTTTAGGCTGAAAATAATGAATAACGATGAAGAAGTACATGTTACTCGTCGCAATGACGCTGAAATTGACCAAACTAATGGAAGTGACACTGGAAATGTCGATGCCGAAGACTTAAGATATAATGACAATGTGTCCTCAACTAGCAAAGGACTTAGTACTTGTGTGTTCCTCGATAACTTGCCTATATTAGGGAACAGTAATGAGAACTCGTGCAGTGTGCTTAATGATGATAATAACAACGGAGACAGCAGGATTTCATTTAACAGCACATCTAACAAACCCGAAGAGAACGTGAGCTATCGCTTGTTTGACACCGAATATAACAATGAACGTTTTGCGAGTTCCAAGAACTTAAGAGATTACAATCTAAATGGCGAGAGCAGCGAGAACAGCAATGTCAATACCTCTGAGTATAACGATGATTATTTAGATATGGAAGAAAAAGACGACCAGTCCCCAGCTTGTGAAGAGAGAATAAATTGCAAAGTGGTCATAACTCGTATAACAAATGATATGAGAGAGAAATTAAGGGAACAACTATTGCGAGTGGGATGTGTTCAGAGTGAAAGTGCAACATATTTTCACTCCGCTAAGAAAAAGGGATTTGCTTTCATTTCTTTTTCTAATCCGGATGATGCGGAATGTGCTGTCTTACTGTTATCGAACTACTTCACCGACAGAAGATCACGATTAAATGTAACACATGCATTGGAAAAAAATCGATTGGTATTGAAAAACATACCACGTCATCTAACCGAAGATGTTGTTGAAAATATAATTAAAGAGAAAATATCCAATCTTGATCGGGTTGTTATCGATTGCAAAGCTTTGGATTGTAAAACTGAAGCAATTGGTGTCGGTAATACTACAATATGTAATAAGGGTTGGGCTTATCTATACTTTCAAACACACAAAGATGCATTAGATGCATTGATTTCCTATAATAACAACCCCTTGGATATTATGGGACGCAAAGTCTCGTTTGATTGGGCTTCTTATGAAAACGAATTTTGGTGCGAAAAAGTGAGTGGTATTTCTTTTCCTTATGATATTCGACATTATTGTGTTACTTATTATTATTATTGTTTATGTTTTTATTTTTTATCAGACACAATATCTAGTTGTGGAAAACTATCCTGTGGAAATGAAGTTAGAAATACTGTTGGATCGAATATGCGAATTGGTACCACGTGCTGCTTTAAAATTCTTTCAACGTTCTGATAAAATTGTACATTTGATGTTTTCTACTTGGAATGCTGCTGCTAAAGTCCGTAGAATTCTTCAGCATTTAAAGATTAATGAGAGCGACTGTTTGCACTTCAGTTGGTATGATTAAAAATATCTTATTTAAATGATTAAGTCTCAACAAAGCTTAATATCTATTTATGTTAATGTACTTGTACTTGACACTGGTCCAAAAAGATTTATCACGTGTATTGGTCTTATCGGTTTCAATCATATAGAACCATATAGTTTTATATAAAAAATAATCATTTCAATTCTTAATAAGCGAACTAAACTTTTTTGAGACTAAAGTTAATTTTTCCTGTATTATTCTAATTGTTTCCTTAAATAAATCTTCTTCTAACAGTAATAGTGACTACGAGAATCCTGTAAAATTTAACACCGATTTCAGTGTAAATTTGCGTCTCATGTGTCTGGCCAATAAATGGTGCCTGCCAATATTTATATATGGCAATTATAATGAGCACCTTAAGTGCCAATACTGCGCAATTGTCTTGCGTAATGATCAGTTGCAAAAATATCGTTTCATAGTATTCTCCATTGATATAAATTATACGATTGACTTGCAATCGCGTGCTAGTGAAGTTGCTGTAAAATTATTGGATATTTACAAAGGATTTCCACCGAAGAATTTTTTCTTCAATTTAAACAACATGACAACTACACAACCAAGTAAGTAACACCAGTGATTATTTCGTTTGCTATACATATTTATCCTTTTTCATTTCTAATAGTTGGCTATATTGAAACTAAAGTCAATGAAATTAGGATTAGATCCGTTTGTGACTTAGATCAACTTTCTTGCCAAGATATTGCAGTTTTATCGTTGGCTATCAAGCAACTGATGACATTCAGTGAAACCCAAATTATTGACTTGTATAAACAAAGCTTCATTGAAATAGAACATAATAGAACAGATATGCCAAACATTCTTTTTGGATGGTGTTTTGCATTTGCATCGATATTGCCATACTTTACAGGAAAAATTCCACTAGGATGTTCTCTCAACAGTAGCGAAATTATTTTGGCCTTATATAATGTTTCGTCCAAGAAAAATTTGTCAACGCTATTGCATGCAAGTGTTGTTAATTTTACTTGCCAACAATTAGGAAGAAAAGAAGTTTCCGACTTAGATTCCTTGAGAATGAGATTAGAGGATTTGACGAAAAAAAGAGAAATATTTGGTATGGAGAGACCTTACAACTATTTAGTTTATGGATCTAGTTTTTATTATGAAAATATGGAAACATTTTCTCAACCCATGGACATAAAAGTTTTCCAGTATAAGGATTTTTTCCGCGGTGAAAATTTTATGAATTTTCAACGCCCCATGGCATCTGTGGATGGATGTGAAATGCAATATCCACACATATTATCGCCCAATAATAACAATTACGATATTGATACTGATCATATTGATGATCTTGAATTACCAATGTTAGATGGCAATAACAACATTGAGTCACGAGAAATTGATTTTGATTCGGAAATGTATAGACTTGCTGACATTGATATTGGAGACACTGATTTTTATCATTCAGGAGGAAACGCTGCAGCATGGCAAATCATTGAGCGACCACAACAAAGCCAACAATATGTATTACATGCGCAGCAGCAGGCACATCAGCAGTTACTCCAACTACAACAGCTGCCCATATCATATTATCGCTACGTGCAGCAGCTAGCCCCTTATCAACAGCAACGTGTGCAATTGTTTCAACACCAGAACCAGGTTTTACTCCAAGAATATCCCCAACACTTGTATTATCAGCAACAACAACAGTATCAGCCAATTGTGCACTTTTCACAAACAAACCAACAGCATTCAATTGTTTATTACGTTGACAATTTGGGGGTCCCATTACAACAACAACAGCCATTCCAATATATCCCACAACGACAACAACAACAGGTTCAACAGTTCATTCAACAACCAGCGCAAGGTTTACAAGTATATTATCATTCCCAAGTATCCTCCACTGTTTACGTTCAGCCATCGACTCCACTTTATGAACTACCGCAATGGCCCATGAGCGAACAATCACCAGTATTGGCAAATATTACCTATGGGTATGCACAATATGGTGCTACTCCAATTCCGAGTAATCAACAATTAGTGCCAACACTTGTGCCTAATCCACGCATATTGGTTCCTAATGTATTGGGACAAGTTTTTGCCATGGAGCAATAAGAGGTGAGTGATTTTAGTGCATATATTAATCTATACTAATGCTATTGACGTTTTACTTTTATTTTCACATGTGCTTGCAAATAAAAAAGAGACTGGCGGATCAACGGAGCACAGCGAGAAAGCTAACAATAAAAAATTACAAATATTTTTAATATAAAAAATCTATTAAATGCATTGAAGTTCGCATGGAGAAATTAAAAAAAAAAAAAACTCAAGTTACAACCTGTTAAAATAGATAAAGAGTTTGCTGGAAATGATGACACAGTCATTATAACTTATAGTAGTGAGTCAGTAACGAAGCCTGTGAAGCTTTAAAATTGCCCGACAATGCAAAAACCATATAACTTATTATATGACTTACCAAGATCCGACAACATTATTTCAACCATAGAACAGTGCATGGCATGACTTCCAAATTGCTTGACGTCATTGATTTAAAATACTTATTAGAGTGCTCATGATGACTGCTATGTAATTTTCTTTATTATCAATTATTTAATTTTTATAATGAAAAAATGCAATCGATCCATTTTCATCCGTTTTTTTTGGGCCGGAAGTCACTCATCAGATATGGCGAAAAAGGTTTCAATGAATTGAGGTATTTGTTTTGATGCGATTTATATTTTATTGTTTTTTAAGATTTCATATCATCCGAACTTCAAAAGTCATTGTGCCAAAATCGAAGGTGTTATTGTCGATCCAGAGGGTACAATATCTGGTGATACTTATCAAAGTGGACTTAATATTTCGGATAACTTCGTAATAAAAAAGATATTCATGCAATGTAATGAGTCTATTAAGTCGTATTGAAGTAATTGCGGGCAAGGGACGCTCGGAGATAACCTCAGCGATGCCGATGAATAAAATAAACATGAGAAGAATACTGCAACAAAAGCAATGAAGACAACTAAACAAATATCAGAACAAATTTCTTAAGAACTGGATGAAACAAAAGCAGCAACATATTATATAGGAACTAGAGATCGAAGAATAACAAAGACTTATAGAGTCTACAATTCATTATTTACAGGCATACATTGATTGAAATTGTAGCGAGAAGATCGCGTATCTACTGTAAAACATATTGTCATCCATTCAATAAAATTATTAAAAACGAAATTTCCAATAAAACAAATAAATCTGTATAAAATGGAATTAATGTTTCTATTCAGCCACTGTCATTAGCCTCATTGAACGAAGAAAAGCACATCATTTTGGTGAAACAGGAAAGACCGTATAAAGTCGTTATTAAGAATTTGCATCATTTAACGACACTTAATAATATAAAATAAGAATTAAGCAAGTTAGAACTCTCGGCTAAAGATATTGTCAATGCTAAAAGTCGAAGTACCAAAATTCCATTACCTATATTCTTTGTAGACTTAGTACCTAATGGTAACAATAGGAAGATTTAATTAATTACACAGGTAAATAAAGCAATAATTAAAATTGAACCACCACGCAAAACTGATGACTAGGTGCAATGTTATCGGTGTCATACGAAGAAATATTGCAGAAAGCCTTTCATCTGTGTAAAATGTGGGCTTGGACACCCTACAGCAGAATGTAATAAAAGCCCAGACACACCGCCAAAATGTACTCACTGCCTACAAAATCACACTGCTAATTACAAGGGCTGCCGAATCTACCAACAAAAAAAAATTTAAGAGGCCCACCTAAACAAGCTGTAAGAACCCCATCTAAACAAGCTCCTTCTAAAATAACACCTCTTCCACAAGTTAACAATCTTAAAACACTCAGGATATGTACGCAACACATGATAAAAGTCAAACAAGTAATGAAATGTCAGAGCTTAAAGCCATAGCCAAGCATATGGAAAAGACGAGTGATGATATGTCAGAGCTTAAGCCATGTTCAAAAAGATGATGCAGATGATGTCTGCTTTAATGGCTAAATTATGAAATTAAATTTGCGCATTGGAATTTGGAACGCCAATGGACTTCAAAATCATAAAGCAGAAGTGGAAAACTTTATGCAAATTGACTTAATTAAGATACTACTAGTATCAGAAACACACTTAACTGGAAAATCTTATTTTAAATTGAATGGCTACTACCCTATAATGGCTAATCAACCAAACGACAGAGCCCATGCCGGATCTAAAATTCGTATTAAAACTTCATTAAAATATGAAATTCTTGAACCAGTTGCTGAACAACATCTACAAGCTGCTATAGTAAAACTCTACTGCTGTAATTATGATATAATTATAAGCTCCATATATTGTCCTCCAAGGTACACGATCAAAAAAGCCGATTACGTTAATTTTTTTACAAAACTTGGCTTCAAATTCATTGTAGCTGGAGATTTTAATGCTAAACATCCATGGTGGGGTTCAAGACTTTCTAAGCCCAAAGGTAATAGGCTTTATGCGTGCCTCAGAGAAAAATCTTATACTGTACTCTCTACTGATCGTACTAGAATACTTGATCTCTTGGACTTCGTGGCTTACAAAGGGATTCTCAATCATTGTATGCACATTGAAGATAGCGACGACTTGAGTTCGGATCACTCTGCTCTCATAATCAATCTTAACGCTTTTTCATTCATTACAACTGCAAAATCTCAAATAATCTCTAAATACACAAACATTAGATCTTTTAAAAATTTCATGGATGCTCACATTAACTTCCATACTCCAATAGAATCAAGCACTGAACTAGATAATGCTGTGGAGGACTTCTGTCAGCTTATTCACAGCGCAGCCTTCTTCTCTACTAAGAGCATTTCAACTGTTGCAGGTCTCGTTCACAATTTCATGCTCCAGTGGAAATTATGCAGATACGTCGTAAAAGAGCACTTAGACGGGTATGGAAACTTAGCAGAAACCCTAGAGACAAAACTGTTCTCAATAGAGCCACGAAAAAGTTAAAGCAAAAATTGTTTGACGCTAAAAACAATGCTATTGGGAATTACCTGGCGAATCTTGAACCTTCAAAAAATACGGAGTACTCTCTCTGGTCAGCCACATAATACCGAAAGAGGCCCGTAGAGAGAGATGTTCCTGTACAAGACTGTAACAATACATGGCACAGATCAAATAAGCAGAAAGCTGAGGCCTTTGCAGCTCACTTATACACCACGTTTCAGCCATTTGATTTCAACAATAACTCTGACGATATCGTTGAGTTTCTTGATAGTCCTTGTCAATTAGATCTTCCGATTGAGAACATAACACCAGCAGAAGTTGAAATTGAAATCAAGAGCCTGAAATATAAAAATCGCCAGGTTTCGATGGTATCAATGGCAAGATTGTGAAATTGCTAACACAGAAAGGAATTGAACACCTATCATCTGTATACAACGCAATTCTTAGACTAGACCACTTTCCTACATAATGGAAATGTGCTGATACGAAACCTAGTATCATCGTATCGACCAATTAGCCTATTAACTATTTTCTCCAAAATATTTGAAACAATATTGTTGCGAAGATTACAACCAATATTGATGAAAGAAATATTATACCTGTTCATCAGTTGGGGTTTAGAAAATAGCATGGAACCCCTGAACAATGCCATCGTATCATCAAAGCTATAACAGATACATTGGAAAACAAAGAATATTGTTGGCAGTTTTACTTACGTTCAACAAGCCTTTGATCGCGTTTGGCATTTGGACATCTTTTATAAATTAAAGTCACTGCTTCCAGCTGCGTTATATTTTGTTTTGAAATCGTATCTCACAAATCGTCATTTCTATGTAAAAAGAAAGGACGAGTTCTCACAAATCTTAAGGATAAACTCTGGAGTACCACAGGGTAGTGTGGACTTGCCCATTGTTGAAAACCTCTTAGTGGCTACATACGCAGACGATACAGCAATTCTGGCAACTTCAACAACACCAAGAAACGAATCACAAGCAGTGCAAAATCAACTTGATCAGCTTGACTCCTGGCTGACTAAATGGAATATAAAAAATCCTCACATATCACATTCACTATGAGAAGAGAAGACTGCCCAAATGTAACAATTAATCAAGTTGAAATTCCCACTACAAACTGTGTTAAATATCTCGGCATGCATATTGACAGAAGACTAACGTGGAAAGTACACTTAAAAACTAAACGTAAGCACTTGGATCTCAAACTCATAAAAATGTATTGGTTACTATGTCACAATTCAAAGCTCAGCATTGAAAACAAACTACTTCTTTACAAAGCTATTCTGAAGCCAGTGTGGACCTACGGCATTCAGCTTTGTGGTACCGCAAGTAATTCAAACATCGAAATACTACAAAGATTTCAATCGAAAGTTCTGAAAGTACTTTGCAATGCTCCATGGTTTGTAACCAATAAAAATCTGAACAAAGACACAAATATACTCGTAACAAAGAGCACCAATTGTATTCGTAGACTGAGCCATCACTTAGCGGTTAATTTACTAGATAATGCGCTCTTTCTTGTCCGGTTGATGTCACTTCTGGTGTTCCTCAAGGAAGTCATGTTGGCCCATTATTGTTTATCCTTTTTATAAACGATCTTCCTTCATCCTTGCATTACTCTCGTGTTCTGATGTATGCTGATGATGTCAAACTATGCCTTTCATTTAATGATATCTTTTCGCAAGTCAGATTGCAAGATGATCTAACATCACTGCATTCATGGTGTTCATGCAACTTTACAATTAACTGCGCAAAATGCATGTTTATGACTTATCATCGCCTGAAACCTCATCTTCTTTCTTACACGGTCGACAACAATTCATTAGCGCGTGTCTCTACCTTCAGTGACCTCGGAGTCATTTTTGACCCTAAACTCGAGCTTTAACCATCACATTTCTTCAACTGTTAATAAAGCTAAAAGTATTTTTGGTTTTATTAAAAGATGGTCTACAGAATTTAACGATCTCTTCGTTACAAAGCTTCTTTTTATCTCTCTAGTCCACCCAGTACTCGAGTACTGTTCGTGCGTCAATACAAAATACAACAAGACCGTGTTGAGTCGGTACAGAAGCAATTCCCCTTCTTATTGCACTTCGGGGCTTAAATTGGAACCCTAGTGTTTGCCTTCTTACTCAAGCAGGCTTCTTCTTATAGATCTTTCTTCGTTGAGTAACCGCCGAATTTCTTTAGGAATAAGCTTTCTTCATAAACTTATTACTGGTATTGTTGATTCACCGGGGCTTTTGAGTCAACTTAGTTTCTGTGTCTCTAGTCGTACTACTAGGAATTTTGTTCCTCTTGCTCTAGGTAGGTGCACAACTAACTTTGCTTCACATGATCCTTTCTCCTGAGATTTCGGCCACCGCTATCAATGCTCTGGTCTTGCAACACCTACGATTCTCCATCCACCGTGGCTGAATGTGGACGCACAATTTTGGATGGGGTGTCTAATGTCTGTCTCTGACCACACATGGCTGTGAGTAGGGGCATAGCTAGCTATTTAGCAAATAAATTTCCCCCACCGGGTTAGAGACAAATATATTTTCTTTTTGCTTAATTAGTTGTAAGGCTTTATTTTAAGTATTTTTAATGTACTTTGTTGACAGTATTTTGTCATAAATAAATAAATAAATAATAGTCACGATACTCGACTTTTGAAACGTCATCATGTATTAGACCTCCGTCCAGAACATAAAGAATGTATATGTATTATAATAATTGTTTTCCGTGGTTAAGTATGTAAATTTGTGTCACTTTACCGTGTTATTAAAATTTGTCAAATGTCGTTAAGACGGATTGCGATGTATTAAGAGTAATAAAAAAAGAAAAATAAAAAAAAATTTGGTGACCCTTTGGTGATATGATCTTATCGACAACGTATGAAGGACATGCGGTTCTTTGACACGGTTCTTAACATGTTGGAAGATCTACTCTTCCAATGGGGGGAGTATGTCTAGTTTTAGCGAACTCATTTCATAGTTCAATGGTGCATATGGTAGAGTGGCGGTCTCACGCTCGAAACTCGATTAAGTTGAATGTATTTTTTTCGGAAACAAAGAATTTCTACAATTCTTCGCTTTCAATAGTTCAAGGAAAAGCTCTTGGACTCAACATTTGTGCTTTGTTGTTGTGCATATTTGAAAAGAATGTTTATTCTAGGCACAAATATTGATACATATTCAAATTTTCCTTTAATCCATTCACAAATTTGTATATTTCGATATAATCATTATGTTTTGTATAGACTTGCTAGCATTGCGAGAGAGTAACTAGTCCGAAAATAAATTTTCGGAAGCCGAGAATTAGAGTTCCCCTTTTCTCTAAATTTGTGGAGGTATCTTGCATTTTCTTTCATAACGTGATACGGGAATAAAAATACATCTGATATTGTGTATAATTTGTTTAGAGTGATATTTCATTTCTGTTCGAAATGCACATTCATTGATTAATCTACTTTTAAAATCGAAACAAACTACTGACCAAAGCTTTAAAGCTACAACTTAAAGCCAACAACATTTTCTACGCTTTTAAGCTTTTGTAGTATGTTAAAATTTCCCTTTCGAAGGTACATTTTAAATATTCTAAAATAAAGTTTGATCACAACTTTTGCCCAAAAGCTTATTACAAAATCAATGTTTTCTGTAAATTAAACAACACAATATTTCCCCGCTTCAAATAAAGTACACTGGGAACAGATACAAAATATTAAAATATGGTTTCTATTCTTTATTGGTTTAAAGCGTTTTTTTTTTCTTTTTAAACACTCTCTACATACATACATCTGTAGTAATGTAAGAAACATGTAGGCAAAACGGTATGTTAAGATTGTGCAAATGAGATTAGTGATTAACTTCTAGTCCTGCGAACTGTTTTGCTATCATCTACAATTATTTTTATTTTTGTGTAATACTTCAATACTTGCAAATTCAACAATCAAGCCCACAACCTTCAAAACAGAGAATCGTCTATTTGATTCGACATGAAATATAAGTAGTAACTCTTAATTTGTGCTTTTTGGTTGATTTTTTTTGTTTGTTTGTTTACTACTGTCTACATGTTGTTGTATTTTATTGTTAATATAACTGCATTATTAAAATTTGTGGTTATATCTTAAATTGGATAATATGCAACTAACAGTTTAATTTAATGTTTTTTTCCTAAAATTGTACATTGTACATACTTCAACGTTACATAAGTGTCAAGGTCGCCTTACCCAGAGCTACAAAGAATGATGAATAATAAACATACATTATAATCAAAGTTAAAAGTTTATCTTGCCAAATATCATTTTATTATATGGATCAAACATCGATTTTGCATGACCACTAAGTTATAAAAAAATTTGCAGTCGTTGGATACCCCATAATAGCTCAAAAAAAGGATCGCGTCGATTGGTGTAAGGAAATGCTTAAAAAGTTCTACCACGGTGCTTCAAAAGACGTGTATAAAATCGTGACAGGTGACGAAACATGGATATATGCGTATGAACCGGAAACAAAACCGCAATCGACCGTGTGGGTGTTCCAAGACGAGCCAAATGCAACAAAAGTTGTTCGCGCTCAAAGCACTGCGAGGCAAATGGTCGCCTGTTTCTTCGACCGAATGGGTCATGTGGCCACTGTTCCGCTTGAGCAACGTAGGACGGTCAATTCTGAGTGGTACACGACCATTTGTTTGCCGGAAGTCTTCAGAGAAATTCGCAAAACCAACCGCCAAAGGCGAATCATTCTCCATCATGACAATGCGAGCTCTCACACATCTCGTCAAACAGGTGAATTTTTTAGTAGTCAAAACATCGAATTGATGACTCATCCTACGTACAGTCCTGATCGGAAAAGGTTAGAGAGTGGTCCTGCTGATCGCGCCCATTGTATTATTCTGGATATTCAATTTGGTTTTAGAAATGGACTTGGCACTATCGAGCAATGCCATGCTAGAAAAAAAGCAGCTGTATTTTTGGACATACAACAAGCTTTTGATAGAGTCTGGAACGATGGGTTGTTATACAAAATTAAAAAGTTACTGCCTACCCCATATTATCAAGCTCAAGACCGTCCATACGTGGTAAGGAGCCACATCCTGCTAGAGGTGTCCCTGCTGTTGACAGAATATGGCGGATCTAGAGAGGTAAACTCGATAAAACCCGCAATCCCGGGTGTATAACAACCGTGCCCATGGGATGAATGGCACTGCGTGAGTGTGTCTGATAACGGTGGACTCTGGATACCTGGCGACCTCCGGTTTTAACATTAGACTAGCCGGGGTACAGGGGGCTATGCCCCGGTGGACCTACTCTTCCCTACACTCGTGGGACCAAAATATGAACAAAAATAATAAAATAATTGCAAATAACATAACAGAGGACGAAGTGGAGCTAGGTATGAGCTCCAAGGACGACTTACTGGCCTCGAGCCAGCCAGCTGTGGCGTCAACAACAGCAGCAACAATTATGTCGGTGGCTATCGGAAATAGCGCAAAACCGAAAGAATCGGTAAAAACGGCAAAAAGTGCAAGTAACAGTGCACCAAAGCCGAAGAAAGGCAAGTCGGAAGCGATGGTCAGGAAGAACCTGTACCAAAAAGCCCTCTTCATCTTAAGCTAGATAGCCAAAAATAAGGAGAGTGGGACGGTACATGAGTTCGACCAAGCCGACAAAGTAAAATACCAGGCCGTGGTGGAAGAGTACGCGGAGTACATGACCACTCACGTGAAACCTGTAAAAGCGACTAAACGTAATCGCTCTCAGGATGAGACCATTACAAGTACTCGTAAGAGTAAAGTTGCTAAAACAACCGACGAAGAAGGTCCCTCCACAATCGGCAAGAGGCTTTTCACTGACGTTGCTCGGGATGAGCTGACGGTGGCACTTGTTGATGAAGTCACCAACGGCGGTAAGAAGGTGTTGGAGAAATAGGGGAAGATTGAACCCAGGTTAACAGAGTTGGTGATCTGTGTTCATCTCCACCAGGATTCGACTCTTCTGCGGTTCTTCGCGGCTGCAGGGTGATCAAGTGCGGCGATCGTCCGCCTTTGGAGTTTCTGGGCAATTGCATTGCTAAGATAAGCAATGCTTGGGAGGGCTTATGGGCTTAAGCTCATCCTAGCTTGGGACATCCCAAGGCAGCCGAGAGCTTCGCATTTGGTTGCCTGTTATGAAGGTGGAGCACTGCAAGGTGCTACAGCTTCTGCAGCGGCAGAACCCTACCGTGCCTATGAATGACTGGATTGTCATCAAAGATGAAGGTCAACAAAAGAGCAGCATGTCTCTGCTCCTCTCCACAAACGAAGATTCTGTTTAGGAGTTGGAGAAAACTGACCACAAAATGCGGTTTGGCGTGAGGTACGCCAATCAAAAAATTTTCCGTTCATCAGAAGAAGAATCAGACGAGGTGCAGGCTGCAAACAAGAGATGGATGACCTTACGCTTCAGGACGAAGCAACAAGCACCCCAAAGAAACCAACTACCGATGCTGAAGGTCGTGCAGATTAACCTAAAGCATTCCAAGAATAGTTTGGATAATCTTGCCGTCCTCCTAGGCGGGGAGGACGTTTACATATGCATCGTCCAGGAGCCTTGGGTCAGAGGCACTGACATTCTGGGGCTCAGAAACAAAAACTACAAGATACTATACGCTAAGGTATGTGACAAGCCAAGGACATGTATTTTAGTCAAAAACAATGTAAATTCTTTCCTTTGTCCTCAATTCTGCACAGCTGATTTGACAGCCGTCAAAATCGAAGTGTTGGAGGAGAAAGCATTGAGGATGCGGAATTGACCGCCAGTGCGACAGCCAGCAACACTCCCCTACTTCTAGGATGCGACGCCAATGCACGCCATACGCTATGGGGAAGCACCGCGGATAACGAAAGGGGTGAGTCGCTTTTTAATTTTATTAGTAGTTCCAGTCTGCTAGTTTGCAATGGAGGAAATACTCCAACCTTCACATTCCCTAGTACAGAAGGCTTTCCGGGGTGGGAAGAGGTACTAGATATAACTCTTCTGTCCGAAAATTCAGAGGTTCAGGTTGAAAACTGGAGAGTTTCCAACAAAAGATCTTTCTCGGATCACAGTTGGATACTCTACAATTTGAATTTCAAGACAATGGATTCTGTTCCATTTAGAAACCCACGCAATGTAAAATGGGATGTTTTTACAAGGGTAGCTAAATCGAAACTGAATACCTTTACATGCTCAAACATTGACTCCAAGGACGAAATTGAAAGGAGGGTTAAATATCTTGAGGAAGTTTTCGGCAAAGCGTACACGTATTCCTGTCCAATTAGAAGGAGCCATAAAAGTTTCCCACAGTGGTGGAACGAAGAGCACTTGAAACTCAGACAGAAAACGAGAAAGCTCTTCAATAAGTGTTACATGGATAACAACTGGCAAGCATACAAAAACTGTCTTAAGACATACCAAAAAGCCATCAGGAACGACAAAAATAATGGCTAGAATGAATTTTGTGAGTCGATCCAGTCTACTTCTGTCTCATCAAGACTAGGAAAGGTTTTGTCCAAGGAACGTGTAAACCCATCTTTCCTGAAAAAGGAAGATGGAACGTGGACAGAATCATATGCTGAGACACTTGACCTCCTACTTAAAACACACTTCCCTGACTGTAAAGATGTGACTACCGATTCTGAAGTACCAATACGGTTATAAATCGTCTGGCATTGATGGAATACTTCCGATAATGCTACAGAAGCTACAGGACAAGGTAGTCTCTTGGCTAAGGTTGATTTTTAGGGCATGTATCTGTATAAACCATATACCAATGAGTTGGAGAAGAGTCAAGGTAGTCTTCATACCAAAGGCTGGGAAGATTGGTCATGAGACGGCAAAAGATTTCAGGCCAATCAGCCTAACATCGTTCCTCTTGAAGACGATGGAAAGGGTATTGGAGCTCCATCTTAGATCCATTATTGATAAATTTCCCATCTCGACTTGCTAACACGCATACCTCAAGGGTAGATCCACGGAAACGGCTCTACATGAGGTTGTCCGCACTGCAGAGAGGGCAATTTACTATAAACAATACTCTCACGCAGCATTCTTAGATATAGAGGGTGCTTTCAATAACGTTAGTACACGTGCTATCCAGTATTCTCTAGCTAGAATTGGCGTAGAGGAAGACATTGGGGAATGGATAGTTAAAATGCTTAAAACCAGAACAGTGCAGTCAGAGTTAGGAAACTCGACTCTAACCAGAGATGTCAGTAGAGGGACACCACATGGCGAGATAATCTCTCCACTGCTGTGGCTGTTAGTCATAGATAACATTCTCAAGGTTTTAGAGGAGACAGGGGCAAGGGTAGTGTGATAAGCAACATCATGCAGGGAGCTCTGGGGAGACTGTTAAAATGGGCCACAGGATGTGGTCTGAACGTTAACGCAAGCAAAACAGAAGTGATGCTTTTCACAACCAAAACCAAAATACCGACTTTCCCCCTTCCTCTTCTGAATGGACAACAGCTTCATCTTTCCAACAAGGCCAAGTACCTGAGAGTTATGCTGGATGCAAAGCTCAATTGGAAATCCAATATAGAACTACGGGCTAGGAAAGCCTCTGTGGCCTATTACTCTTGCAGAAGATTGCTTGGTAAGAGATGGGGCCTACGCCCTAAAATAACAGCATGGATGTACACAGCGATAGTACGTCCGATTCTAACATACGGGGCAATTCTTTGGTGGCCAGCTCTAGGAAAGAGCTACATAGTGCACAAATTTAGCGGGGTGTAGAGGTCGGCATTTGTAGGAATCACAGAAGCCATGCGCACGTGCCCTACGGCAGCACTCAATGTGCTGCTATATCTTCTCCCAATTGACCTCCATATCAAAAACATGGTCTGCAACAGCGCGGTAAGGATAAAAGAATCCGGCTGCTAGTCAAAACGACCATATGGACATGGCAAAATACTAGGAGTGGTTAATAATCCTATGTTCAAGAAAACGACAGACTATATAGTGGCGCACAATAGCTTTGAGAGCGACTTCAAGGTATAATTTCCTTCCAGGATGTTATGGAAAGAGAGCAGTTTTCAGAGTGATTTTGACATTTCAATATTTACGGATGGGTCGAAGATGGAATGTGGTGTAGGTGCAGGGGTGCATTCACCACAAATAAGCTTCGACCACTCTTTCCGGTTACCAGATGAGGCCACAGTCTTTCAGGCAGAGGTCCTAGCCTTTAGAGAGCCATGTCGGCTGGCAAGAAATAACGTACCAGAAGGTCGTCGTTGATAGTCAGGCGGCACTCAAAGCACTGCAATCCAGCACTGTGAAGTCCAAGCTCGTTAAAGAATGCAGGCCGACGATGAGCGAGCTAAGTCGTCAAGCTGATATCACTCTCTTATGGGTTCCCGGCCATAGGAACATAGAGCGGAATGAGAAAGCTGACGAACTAGCATGTTTGGGGGCTTCCCTTGATATATCGTTAGCGGAACAAATCTCAATTCCCCTGGCGGTCAATACAGGCGGTCAGATGGAGAGACTTGATGAGATGAGTTGATTTAGCCATGTCCGTTTTTGTGGTCTGCGCTGTCTCCTTCTATGTGTGACAAGCTTATAAAACTATTCACTAACATGAAGAATATAAAAATTAAAAACGATTTCAATATTTTCTGTTGTTGGTGTACATATTTTATCTTTGTTGCTCTTGCCTCTTTTTTTGCGGTAACTTGTGTATTTTTCACTTCTTCTTTTTGTCATCTTTGAGGTCCGATCACTGTTCTACTTTGTGTAAGCCTTAGGATAGGTCATGCTACTAAGACAATTTTTAAAAAGAATCAATTGCTTTAAGTTACAAAGCTACAATTCAAAAATAACCTATTTCGTTGTTTTTTATAGATTCAGCTGGATATTTCAATAGCCATTCTGCTATTTGGGTCGGAGACGAATCCAAAAAATCAAACATCATAATGATGTCGGTTCAGTCGTTCTTGAGTTATAAATGGTGTAACACACACGACTTTCTTTTATATATATAACTAGCATTCCCGGCGTGCCATGCTACACCCCCGTCTTAGTGCTTGTTAGTGGGTGATTGTAGTCATTGTTTTTTATTAATAATTCACGTGAAAAAACATATTTTAATTCGCTATATAACCGGAACACAGTTTCATGAGCGATTTGTGCAGTTACTCAATTTCCCCCTAAGCGTTATATGAAAAATTTTATCCACCAATATGCTCTACGTTCATTGCTTTGCCTAGTTTTGAATGTTTTTCGGCCAATTAATGCTTTTTTTGGTGGCATTTTTAATATTTTACTCATTTTTTTTTAGTAGTAGTACTTTGCGTAGCAATTGAAATACTTTTGAAAAATTAGACGAATAATACAATTTTATCTTGAAATTTCGGACATAGCTATTGATTTTAATATTGCGATGCTGATGGTGAGGCCTATTTACGTATGTAAGTTGTACTTTGTTGGTTTTGCGATGCACAAGTTCAATGCATTAGAAACGAGACAATTAACTAATAAAAAATTTGCAGATGAATTCGGAATTCAAAATAGATGTAAACAAAATTTTTAGATAAGCACAATTAATGAGCAATTCTGATAGAGTAGATTGGATAAGATTAGGAAAGGGCGGGAGCTTTTTGTACTGTCACTGGGGCCTCGATTTGTTTTATTGTAATCAACCCCACAATTGTAGCTACTCTGAAAGTCTTGTAATCGTTAAAAATTCCAAGATATTCTTCGCAGATAAGGCCATAATTAATGTTCGTTCTAGATAATAGTTACCTTTTTATCGAATTCTGGTCCAAATAAAATCATCACGGTGGCAAAGCGAATGGCACTGTTGGGCAATAATTAATTAAGCAAAAATACAATATTTTGTTACACCACTGTGAAGTCCAAGCTCGTTAAGGAAAGCAGGTCAGCGATAAGCGAGCTAAATCGTCGAGCTAATATCACTCTATTATGGGTTACCGGAACATTGAGGGAAATGAGAAGCCTGACGAACTAGCATGTTTGGGTGCTTCCCTTGATATATCGTTAGCGGAACAGATCTCAGTTCCCCTGGCGGTCGTCAAGAGAAGTAACTTCCTGTAATTCCGTCAGTTGGCAAACAGACGGTGAAAAGATCTTGAATCTTGCAGAGTGATAAGTGCCTACCTGCCCTAGTTACAATGAAAATTGGTCACTTAGACTCATAAAAAAGGACACTCGGATACCGCAAGGCTCACAGCGGGCTTAACTGGTCACTGGTGTGTAGGGACTCAAGCGGAGAGACTAGGTGTTCCGTTCAGAAGCCATTGCAGAAGCTACGAAAACGTAGAGGAAGAGGAGTCACTCATCCACTTTCTATGTTAGCACTGGCAAAGACTAGAAATAAGTTTCTGGGCAAACACATCATTGACAACCTCTCGGAGTGTTCAGTCACATGTCCGGGTGATTTACTTAAATACCTAAATTCGACAGGTTGGATTTAGTAATACAGATTGTGTTCGGCGAGGAAGTGGTTTTAAAACGGCACTCTAGTGCTAATTGTGGCTCGTAGTGGACTATACGAGTCAGCCACGGAAACTAACCAACCAACACTATTGTGTAGAGCAGTGAAGATACGAATATGTTTTAATGTGCAGCTCAGAGATTGAACCACAGTCTGTAATTTGATTTGTAGTACTATATAAGGTTTGGAAATTGGAATTAAAAAAACTAAGATTTTATATAGAATGTTTATAACCTAAAAAATATTCTACAATAATTTTATTATTGTATATACTATGTAAGTACAATAAAAATAATGATTTACCTTTTTACATATGTGTATACGTTATATGAGTATACTATATCAATTGATATTGTGTGGCATGTTTTATATAATGATGTCACGTTAATTGCAATAAATTACAACAAATTTATGTGCTTTTGGGTTTTAAATGAAAAAAAAAAAAAACAAAAAAATGGAAATTGTAATTGTAGTGTTGGTTACCAACACACTTAATGAGCATTGAACCCAAGCTCATGCAATAATATATATTTATTGTGTATTTAACCAATGACACGAGTATGATGCCAAAAAGCAATAAAAATAATAATAACAACAACAACAAAAACAAATTATGAAATGAGTAACGACAGTGAGAGAAGTTGTGGTTGATAAGGCTAGGTAGGGATGCGCATTATGAGACTGTAAAATTATAATAAAAAGTTCAGTTCACCGAAGTTTACATGCCCTTTATACCTCAGCTGAGCAAATGATAAATTTTCCAATTTTATTAATAATTGACTCGTCTGATTTTTCAAAAGTAAAAAGAGGACAGCATCACTCACTAATACTTATAACAACTGAATCGAATAAGTATTTGTGTAATTGATGCAATGTTGGACAAATATTCTTATCTTTACTACATTTTAAATCAGCCGAAATAGTTTTTGCTGAAATCGGCTTGACTCAGATACATTTTTTTAGGTGTATATGCCTGTGACGTCATTGCGTTCTAATTGAGAACGAATTTGTGTTTGCTTGCTGGTGCAAAGTTACCATATGCATAAAATATAAAGTGGTTGACGTCTCACAATAAGGTTTTTTCTTTTAAAATCACATTGCCTAAAATAAATTTTAAATGTACAATCCTTATCCTGATTTTTAATAACGTTTTGCAATGATTTTTCAGTATATAATTCACAAAATCATTGAGAAAATTATAATAAAGCAGAGTAATTATACCATATGCCAACACTGCACAAAAGAACATATTGCGAACAGCAGAATTTCAAAGCTCTGTAAAAACGCTAAGAGTTTATGCTACATTTAAATTCGTTTTTACGAAAATGATGTCAGGTTTGAAATGTGCGCTTAGTGAAGTCGCTACTTGTGTTCAATACACACTAAAAAAGTGTTTATGCATGCATACCAATAATAGGGTTTGAAAGACAGGAATTGTTTTGGTTATTGTATGGAGTTTACCTCATTAAATGAACGGAAAACTGTGGTTTCAACAAATGATATTTGTACGGCCAAACAGATAGACTACCTTAGTTTACAAAGAAGCGGGATATTGAGCCTTCCTTTCACGCTCATTACCTATATATATATATATATATAGATATATATAAATGGAGGCCATTGCGTGTTAGTGGCTAATTTTTGAGATAATGAGAAAATATTTTTTTTTGCTTTAAATTGCATGTGGTAGGGGGAATTTGGGGAATTGCCTTATTTTTGTTTGATGTGTTTATGTCAAGTGTGAGTATGTTTTTTTTATAAAATGTCAACTTCTGTAGTGTCTGTAGTGTCTGTAGTGCTTCTAAAACTGTCTGCTTCGACTGCGACTGTAACATTTTTAGAAGAAGTTTCAACATCAGCAATAAGAGTTAAAAATATGAGAATAGAGGGACTTGAGAGGAAGGTTTTTATCTATATTTGATGTGTGGATAGAAGAAGAGAATCAATGCAAAATGTTTGCTATCAAATGATTTCTATATAGTATATCAGATAATAATATTATTCTAAATATTAATAATTGAATCGTCTGATTTTTCAAAAGTAAAAAGAGAACAGCATAACACACTCACATCACATCGGGAGTGTAGCAAAGCACGCCGGGTACGCTAGTTTCTATATAATCATACATTCAAATAAGATGCAAAGCGATAATAATTTCTTATTCTGATCTTATTGAATTCTCAGAAAAAACAAATGCTTTAGGTAAATCTACCAAATTCAATTGGTATATGGAAATGTTACCAATCTTAAGAAATATTGTCTTCAACCTCTTTAAATAAGTTTCAATAAATTTGCATTGGTAAATACTAATGAAAAAAAAAAAAAAAAAAAAAGTTGACCAGTAGAAACTATTATGATTTCGATCAAGAAGTAAAATTTTCAGCTCCAAACTAGTGGTACAGGGTGAGTCAGAAAGGACGGACGTTTTTGAAATGGCTAGTAGTTCCCCCACAATGGGCCGATGGGTGGGGGGTTGGTACCGTTATGTTCGTCCGGTAATAGCATTTTTTTTATCAGTCACCGCCATGGCCCTGTGGATGTTGGAACACCCCGTTTACGCTTACGAGAGTTTCGTGCGAAATAACGAGTCGATCACCGCTGTTCAGCGCGAATTCCGACGTCACTTCATTCATCGGAACCAAAGAGTACCCACGCGTAACACGATCCTTCGGTGGATGAAAGCACTTCTCACCCGAGGTATTTTGAGCAACAGACGTCCCCCAGGGCGTCCACGAACGGCTCGAACGCCAGAAAATGTTGAGGTGGTCCGCCAAGCTTTCATGCGCAGCCCAGGTCACGAAACCACGCCGCTCAACTTCGCTTGAGTAATCCATCGGTAAGGCGTATTTTACACAATGAACTGCATTTCCACCCCTACAAATTGGCAATTGTGCACTGCAAACAACTCAATGGGAGTCATCCGCCGTCTCTTCCCAGGTCACGTAATTTCCCGGTTTGGGGACATTAATTGGCCACCTCGGTCACCTGATCTCTCCAAATTCGATTTTTTCTTGTGGAGATACCGTAAGGCTCGTGTATACACACACAAGCCTCGAAACCTCCAGGAATTGAAGGAAGCGATTCGCGAGGAAACTGCCAGAATCGACCGGCAAATGCTCGAGAGAGTAGACGCAAACTTCGTGGAACGGCTTCAGCGCTGCATCGCCGATGGGAGTCACCACATGCCCGATGTTGTTTGCCACACCTGACATTCTTAAATGCTTTGACCAAACGATTCTAAAAATGATCCATAACAAGTTTATGAATTTATGAAAAACGTCCGTCCTTTTTGACTCACCCTGTATATGTAATTCTATATTTGTTATTTTAGCTTTGGCTCATAAACTAAAGGATAACATATATGCACTTTCATTATATGTATTATATTTTGGATTATAGATAACTTCCATAAAAATACTTTGGTGTTTTTGTTGTTTATTTTAATGTATTGCAAACATTACGCAAAAGTGACTATATTGCTCTTTAGACAATATATGAATGGTATAATTATATAAAATGTTGCGGGAAAAGTGTATTATAAAACAACAATGGAAAGACAATCGAACAATGCGTTTTTTTTGAGGTGGCGAAAGGTTTAATGAATGTAAAGAACAATAATATCGAATTACCATCGACATCCATGCTACGTAACCATTGGAATTAACCTCATTTATGGTTTCATAATTAGTCCAATTTGTTCAAAGTATAAATTTCGTATGCCAAACAAACGGCAGTAAAGTGCTGTCGATGCGATGCAGTTAAGAGCACTACGCGACGTTAATAAATTCAGAGTGTCATAAAAAGGACTGATATGAAAACATTGTATTGTGTAGATGGTCGTACAAAAAAAAATTGTAGCAATCGATCAGAAATATATACATATTTAATATTCAGAGAAAACGATTTTTTGGATAAATATTTACAATACAATCCAAAGCATAGAGAATTTGAATCATTCAATGTAAAGTTTATGTACAAAGCTAAACAATGTATAGTCCGATTTAATATGGCTAGAAAGAAATCTGAGCAATACATTCAATTTGTAAAGCAATCCAACTTTAAAATCATATATTTTGCGTTAAAGTTTAATGTTATTTCAAAAATCTGATATAAATAATGGACAAATACCAATACATAACAAAATGCAATTCATATTTTTTAAAATTTTTGTATACAAAACATCAAAGTATAAAACAGTATTAAAATTACGTTCCATTAAGTCGAGTCTTTCCCATTGTTGATCTCAGCCAAGTCTTTACTCTTGAGGTACTAAAAGATCTCTCTATTGTTGCAGTTGTACATGATAGAGTCAAAATAATACCCAGAGCAGTTTTAATTCTAGGGGACAACAAATCGGCATTTTCCAACATATCACCAAGTTGTTGCTCTGAGAGATTGCTAGTTTTCCAAAGGTTGTACCAAAGCTCAGCTTCTTGGTCAAACCCAGCTAAAGAATAAAATTCTTTGAAACTTGCAGCTTGCATCATAAAATGGGCTTTTGTTAATTTAAGCATATTTGCCGGATGAAGCAAAAATAATGAGAACGCGGGGGTATTCTCTTCAGAAAATCTATTTTTCAGGGATGATATTAGGGAATCTTGATATGGAATAAATATAGACCGTTTTCAATATTCCACTTGTGTTGTCGTCGGTTGATTTTGCTGTTTAGAAACTAGCCTGGTTTCATATTTGTACAAATATGTACAGCAATCTTGTTAGCTGTAGAAAAAAATATATCCATCCGAATGTCTGCATTTTCACGAAGGTTAGATACAAGTTCAATAATGCTTCCTATGTGCTTTGCACATTGGTTAAGTCCAAACTTTTTGACTGCAGCACACTAGCAACCGGCTCAATCAAAGCAGAATATTCAGATATGACAACTATGCAAATAATAAATACCGGTTTCAATGCAGCGCAATGAAGCTGAAATGTAGTTTTTTTTGGGTATTGCTGTTTCCTTCCATAGTTAGTTTTTGCAATCCCTCGACAATTCTAACGAAGTGCTCCTTAAATATTGCAATACTTTTGTAATTATGAGATCATCTTGTATTTCGCAAATATCTATCATTGATAGGCTATCAAAACATTCAGATTGACAATGAATAAGGAAGAAAAAAAAGATACTTAGAACATTGTTTTGAAACTTATAAGAATATGCGGGGAGAAGCAAACAGCAACACTAGCTGCTGCTTTGACTGCGACTTACGTTTTGTTCAGAAGCAAAAGAAGAAGTTAAAAGCAGAAGTAATGAAACTTACTCGTATTACAGTTTCAAACACAATTTTTTTCTTTTCAAAGTGTTTTCGCTCAACCAAGGACACTTTTTCCACAGGTTTTTGACGAATAGTTCATACGAGTAAAAATACTAATTTTGACTTTATGAGCTAATGCTTATAAATGATCTCCTTTTATACTCTTTCTTTTGTTTGACATCATTGATCAAATACGATAAGTTTCATTGATAACTGCAATAAACTAGAACTGCTGCCCCATCGGCCCCCCTCGCTACGCCCATGCAATTGGATGAATGCTTCCTGACAGTTCTCAAAAATAAAACCATTCGAATTTTAATTTAATTATAAAAACGATCAACAATGATACGTGTAATATCACAATTTGAATTTAATGAAAGCTATTACCATGCCTGCTTTAGGCTTACCTTTATGAATTGTCTCATACAAACCAAATTCCATTTAACCACTAACTATATGGGCAAGTTCCAGAAACAGTCCACCAGTGCAAGTCGATTTTGCGGAAAACTATATGCTCCTCACTCAAAATGATATTCAGTCTGTTTATTTAAGTTACTCCCAAGTAACCATTTTTACTTGTGTTGCCTGGTTGCACAATGCCACAAGATCATTTGCTATCACGAGCGATTAACTGTCACACAATAAATATGATGTTTATTTCTTCCTTAAGTTAATTATTAAGAATCTTAAAAAAAATATCCTACTTCAAAGTTGCTTATATTTTCTGATGGCTGTGCAAGTCAATTTAAAAACAAATTTATTTTGAGTAGTATACCCCAGTTTAAAACAGAATTTGATGTGAGCTACTTCGAATGGAATTTTTTTGCAACTGCTCATGGAAAGGGTGCAGTAGACGGAATTGGAGATGTTGTGAAGAGTAAAATTTGGCAGATGGTTAAAGCTCAAGCTTATACTTTATAACGCCCACGAATTTCTTAAATTAAATATGTAAGCAGTAGATACATAAAAAATACAACTGATTTTCTTTTGGAGTGATAGGATAACATAAAGCGAATTTCCGGAATTAAAAGCATCTATATTTTTCATCATGTAATGAAAATGTTCTCGAAATAGCACTAATGGCAGACTCATCTAAGCAAAAAATGCATGTAAAGGGTGGGCCATCTATTGATTTCATATTGAACCACGGGTTAATTAGACTCTGGCAATACTTATGTCATTCTGTTTTGTCATAAAATTCAGTATATTATCTCCGCTGAACGAAATGAATCTGTTTACGCTTGAGCAACGTTGGAATATATTGGAAATTTATTTCCAAAACAAAGACAATTGGGCAGAAATTGCAATTGAAAAAAATCATCTTTTCGGACGAAGCTCATTTTCATATTGGTGGCTGCGTCAATAAGCAAAACTGCCGTATTTGGGGCTCGGAAAACCCACACGAGGTCTTAGAGAAGCCAATGCATCCATTGCGAGTGACTGTTTGGTGCGGATTGTGGAGCGGAGGCATCATTGGCCTATATTTCTTCACGGTCAATGGAGACACCTATCGCACTATGATAACCAATTTTTTTGTGCCCGCTCTTGATGGTATTGAAGCTGCGATTTGACACCGTTGGTCTATTTCCTGTGGGGCGCCGTTAAAGACAAGTGTTATGTCCACCATCCAGAGACAATTGACCAGTTGAAGGCCAACATTCGTGATGCCATTGACGAGATACGGCCCCAAACACTCGAAAAAGTGCTCGAAAATTGGTTCGACCGAATCGGCTACTGTGAGGCCAGCCACGGCAGCTATTTGAATGAAAAAATATATTCCATTTTTAAGCGGAACAATTGTACTTCAATACAAAAAAATAAATTTTGCAAAATCAAACCGTTTTGTTTTATTGCATTTTTAAATCGAAACTTTTAAATGGCCCACCCTTTATAAACATACATATATTCATTCATAAATTCATTTATAAACTTAAATTTTTTCATTAAGAAATGTTATTAAAAATAATATAAACAGTTTTGTTAAAATAAATACAATTGTGTTTATTAATATGCTACTATAAAAAATGTAACGTGCGTCACAAAGGGTTCACGGCTTTTGATAAAAAACGACAAATTTTTTTGTCTGCAAATAAGATGTTTTATTATTCTCTTATATGTACTCATCTCTCTTTTATGTATCATATTTTGTGTGCTTTTATTATGGAAAATTCGCTAAAAATTACGAAAACACACATCAACAGTCAAAGTTACTTCCATTTTTTGTAGCGTGCGTCACAAAACTTTGTAATCAATTAAGCATTTCGCTACAAAGACCTGTTAAAAAATTATGTTTTATGCCATTCGATAGTAAACTTAAATCCCACTAAACACTATGTATAAGTAGAAGGTATCTCTTTTGAAAGACAAGAAATTGTATGTTTTAATCTGAAAACGCGTACGAATGTAGCGTTCGTCACGCAGGATTTACCCATATACGAGTACAATATTATTGTATTATATAATAGATAACTTTTGTTTTTCAATTTATTTATTTATGTATTTATGGTATAGTACTTTTAAGCCTTTCACTTGACGTTCTATAGCAAATAAAAAAGGTGCTGATCGCAAGTTCTGAATTGACCCAATGGACATCATCGTTTCGGAAGAAACAATTATTTGTTTTCATGACTAAATATGATTTATACCAATACCTGAACTTGGAAGGCATTTCATGATGTAGTGCAGAGTTTCTTAAACTGTGTAAGACGTGGTTACAATCTTTACTAATAAAATAAAGAGGTAATGTTTGTTTTGATGAAGCGGGTAAACTTCGAAACGACTTATCAAATTTTAAAAATTCTTTCACCAGTAGAATGCTACGTTGTCACTGAATGTCATAGGATACTTACTTTTTGGATTTATAAAACATTTTAATATATTTTTTTAGGATTAAGACATTTAACTTTTTTCCAAAGCCAAGCACAGAAACGTTTGTACGTTTTTATGCTGTGCTTCTCCTTGAATTTTGTGTTGTTTTTTGTTATTGCTGTATTTTTCCTCTCTGAGTACGCACACGAATTGCGCTCTTCGTTATCTTCTTTTTGTGTATGTTGGTCACTGAGATCGACCCAAGAGAGAGACTGTATGTGTCCTTGTTCGTGTTTTGATTGCTTTTGCAAAGCAGATATAAGTTGAGGTGTATGTGTGTGTACGCCAGACGTGTGCTTAAACATGAACAAGTAGCCTTCGTGAACATTTTGAAAATAATGAGCAAAGAATGATTCGTTGTCTCCATCGCTCTTAAGTGAGAACAAGAATATTATGCATAAGAGGGATAGAGACAACGAATCTTCCTTTGCTCATTATTATCGTAAACGCGATTATTATTGCTTGCTGCACATCTCTGGTGTCCGCACAACAGTATTGACAAAGTCTACAAAGACTGGACAATTCCCTCAAGAAATTGTGTTCGCTCTCAAAATTGTAACATAATCAATTCCAATTTTTTTTTTTTTTGGGAGCGAGGGCGTAGCAAAGCGGGTAAGGTAGTTGTTCAATAAATAGGCGACATAAAATGTAGTTCTTCGCGTTGATTTTTTCAATTTTAATGGTGTACTGGAAAACAAAAGTACAAAATTTTGGATCGGGATGCTCGATATAAATCGATTTATAATAAATATATTTATCTAACCACCGATATATTGAATATCTTCGATATAATCGAACCATCAGATTTTGAACACTTATTATCAATATATTTTATTCGATAAATCGTACCGAATACTCTCGAAAACTTAGGGATCAGTCTCAAATTTTTTAGACCCAAGATGCAAAGACGAAATTAAAAGATAACTCCAAAATCAAAGACAAAGAGAATTCTGCTTCGTGGCATTGTGACTTTCGAATGCGTAATCAAAAAGTTGACGATGTGATTTTACAAACAAAGCGCTATCTGCATGGTTTTTGATTTTTTCCTTGTTGGTGGTTCTAATTACACATTTCGTAAATTAATGTGAGTGACAAATTAACAGTTACGGTTTCGCATATTTCGCTTGCATTACCCCATAGCTAAGAACCATAGGTCCAGATTGGCTTTATGATGATGTTATAAAGGAGAACTTTATACTCAATATTTAGTGGATATCGTGAGTTGATAGCCACTGAAAGCTGTTGGCTTTCAGTTCCATTTGAGTTCTCTTGGCTTCAATGTGTTTTCGCCAAGTAAGTCTTCTGTCAAGATCTACTCCGAGGTACACAACGTTATCTACTTGTGGAATCAAGGTATTGTTTATAGTTAGCGGAGGGCAAGTGCTTCTGTTGAGTGTGAAGGTAATGTGTTTGCTCTTTTCCTCATTCACTTTTATGCGCCAGTTGGCTAACCACTCTTCGACGTGTGATAGATAGCTGCCAAAACTGATGTTGCATGCATCGTACAATGAGATCTACTTAATATTGCGGTATCATCTGCAAAAGTAGATAGTGTGATTTGAGTGTCCGTTAGTATGTCGGATGTGTAGAACACATATAGAAACGGCCCAAGAACGCTTCCTTGTGGAACTTCGGCTCTAATTTCGTAGTTTCGTGTTGTGTACTAGTTTTGTCGCACAGCAAACAATCTGTTGCTGACATAACTCTCAAGGACTTTGTGAGTATTTTTTGGAAGGAACATTTTTATTTTATGTACAAGGCCGTCCAACCAGACTTTATCAAATGCCTGGGCAACATCGAGAAAAATAGCAGAGCAGTATTCGCGGTGTTCAAATGCTGTACGAATCTCAGAAGTTATGCGGTTTACTTGCTCGATGGTGCTGTGCCCTTTGCGAAATCCAAATTGATGAGAGGGTATAATGTCTAGCACGTGTCTATTGATTTTTTCAAGCAGTGTTTTTTCAAAGAGATTAGATAGATACGGCAGCAAGCTTATTGGTCTGTAAGATGAAGCTTGCGACTTGTCCTTCCCTGGTTTGGGGATCATTATTATGATCGATTTCTTCCATTGTGTTGGAAAATACCACACTGCAACATCGCATTAAGGACTCTAGTGATGTATTTTATTGCAGGGCCCGGTAGTTCCATTAGCATTTTGGGCGTGATTTGGTCGTGCCCTGGCGCCTTTTTTGGGCTTAAATGCTCTGTAATGACTTTTTTTGTGTCTAATAGATGAATTCTGATGGGAGAGGTTTCAAGATACAACTGATCGGAAGGTAGCAGAAACTATTAGTTTGATTTCTCTTCGTCACTCCTTGCCATTTACCATTTTTATCCCTTATCGGCGTGTCAACATTAACTGGCGGTTTTATGCATTTTTGGGCCCTCCACAAAGGGAATTTTCCTCACATCTTAAGGCTTTGCTAAGTTCACGAGTTGCAACTCTTAAGCGATGTTTCGCGTCAGGAGACCTTACGTTTTGCCATTCCCTTCGCAAGCGACGCTTCTTTGCGACAAGACTATCTATGTGCCTATTTGTTATTATGTGATTATAGCATATCAGGGCTGGTGGTACATGAGGAGTTGCATGATGGGCTGCCTCAGTAAGAATTAATTTTAGGTTATCGACGGATTTTTCAATATCGTACTCGTTGCTTATCATTGGGCTCAGCTCGATATGAGTACTAATGTATTTCCTGTATTTAAGCCAGTTGGACTTATTTGAAGTTAGTTGCAAGGGGTACTCTAGTAAGCTGAAGAGGATTGGAGAGTGGTCCGACGACAAATCTGCAAGAGCTTCAACTGTTACTAAGCTGCTAGGAATCCTTCGGGTAATGGCGATGTCTATCAAATCCGGTATTTTTTTAGGATC